>CM068745.1:81716574-81739074 GCA_035084275.1 Hydrolagus colliei | reverse complement strand
TGAGAGAGTGTGTGTGAGAGTGCGAGTGTGCGTGAGAGTGAGAGTGAGTGTGTGTGAGTGAGTGAGTGTGTGTCTGAGTGTGTGTGCTTGTCTGTGAGAGAGTGAGTGTGTGTGAGTATGTGTGAGAGTGAGTGTGTGAGAGTGTGTGAGTGAGTGTGAGAGTGTGTGTGTGTGAGAGTGAGTGTGTGAGAGTGAGTGTGTGTGTGTGAGTGTGTGAGTGATTGCGAGAGTGTGTGTGTGAGTGTGTGTGAGTGTGTGAGTGTGTGTGAGACTGAGTGTGTGCGACCAAACGACCAAGTTTGGTTGGGGGGGTTCATTAACCAAAGCGATTGCAGAAACGACTAAGTGTCGTTCGGTGGGTTCGTAAACCAAATTGCTTAGCAAAAACGACGAAGTTTGTTTCGGAGGGTTCATAAACCAAAGCCCTTGCAGGAACGACTAAGTATCGTTCGGGGGGTTCGTAAACCAAATTGCTAAGCAAAAATGACGAAATTTGTTTCGGAGGGTTCAGTAAACAAATCGATTGCAGAAACGCCTGACTGTCGTTCGGGGGGGTTCGTAAACCAAATTGCTTGGGAAAAACGACCGTTTGGTTCGGAGGGTTCATAAACCAATGCCCTTGCAGAAACGACTAAGTATCGTTCGGGGGGTTCGTATACCAAATTGCTTAGGAAAAACGACCGTTTGGTTCGGAGGGTTCATAAACCAAAGCCCTTGCAGAAACGACGTAGTGTCGTTCGGGGGGTTCGTAAACCAAATTGGTTAGCAAAAACGACGAAATTTGTTTCGGAGGGTTCATAAACCAAAGCAATTGCAGAAACGACTAAATGTCGTTCGGGGGGTTCGTAAACCAAATTGCTTAGCAAAAACGACGAAATTTGTTATGGAGGGTTCATAAACCAAAGCCCTTGCAGAAACGACTAAGTATCGTTCGGGTGGTTCGTAAACCAAATTGCTTTGGAAAAACGACCGTTTGGTTCGGTGGGTTCATAAACCAAAGCCCTTGCAGAAACGACTAAGTATCGTTCGGGGGGTTCGTAAACCAAATTGCTCAGCAAAAACGACGAAATTTGGTTCGGAGGGTTCATAAACCAAAGCCCTTGCAGAAACGACTAAGTATCGTTCGGGGGGTTCGTAAACCAAATTGCTTAGCAAAAACGACGAAATTTGTTTCGGAGGGTTCATAAACCAAAGCCCTTGCAGAATCGACTAAGTATCGTTCGGGGGGTTCGTAAACCAAATTGCTTAGCAAAAGTGACGAAATTTGTTAAGGAGGGTTCATAAACCAAAGCCCTTGCAAAAACGACTAAGTATCGTTCGGGGGGTTCGTAAACCAAATTGCTTCGGAAAAACGACCGTTTGGTTCGGAGGGTTCATAAACCAAAGCCCTTGCAGAAACGACTAAGTATCGATCGGGGGGTTCGTAAACCAAATTGCTTAGGAAAAACGACCGTTTGGTTCGGAGGGTTCGTAAACCAAAGCCCTTGCAGAAACGACAAAGTATCTTTCGGGGGGTTCGTAAACCAAATTGCTCAGCAAAAACGACGAAATTTGTTTCGGAGGGTTCATAAACCAAAGCCCTTGCAGAAACGACTAAGTATCGTTCGGGGGGTTCGTAAACCAAATTGCTTAGGAAAAACGACCGTTTGTTTCGGAGGGTTCATAAACCAAAGCCCGTGCAGAAACGACGTAGTATCGTTCGGGGGGTTCGTAAACCAAATTGCTTAGCAAAAACGACGAAATTTGTTTCGGAGGGTTCATAAACCAAAGCAATTGCAGAAACGACTGTGTCGTTCGGGGGGTTCGTAAACCAAATTGCTTAGCAAAAACGACGAAATTTGTTAATGAGGGTTCATAAACCAAAGCCCTTGCAGAAACGACTAAGTATCGTTCGGGGGGTTCGTAAACCAAATTGCTTTGGAAAAATGAACGTTTGGTTCGGAGGGTTCATAAACCAAAGCCCTTGCAGAAACGACAAAGTATCGTTCGGGGGGTTCGTAAACCAAATTGCTCAGCAAAAACGACGAAATTTGTTTCGGAGGGTTCATAAACCAAAGCCCTTGCAGAAACGACTAAGTATCGTTCGGGGGGTTCGTAAACCAAATTGCTTAGGAAAAACAACCGTTTGGTTCGGAGGGTTCATAAACCAAAGCAATTGCAGAAACGACTAAGTGTCGTTCGGGGGGTTCGTAAACCACATTGCTTAGCAAAAACGACGAAATTTGTTAAGGAGGGTTCATAAACCAAAGCCCTTGCAGAATCGACTAAGTATCGTTCGGGGGGTTCGTAAACCAAATTGCTCAGCAAAAACGACGAAATTTGTTTCGGAGGGTTCATAAACCAAAGCCCTTGCAGAAACGACTAAGTAGCGTTCGGGGGGTTTCGTAAACCAAATTGCTTTGGAAAAACGACCGTTTGCTTCGGAGGGTTCATAAACCAAAGCCCTTGCAGAAACGACTAAGTATCGTTCGGGGGGATCGTAAACCAAATTGCTTCGGAAAAACGACCGTTTGGTTCGGAGGGTTCATAAACCAATGCCCTTGCAGAAACGACGTAGTATTGTTCGGGGGGTTCGTAAACCAAATTGCTTAGCAAAAACGACCGTTTGGTTCGGAGGGTTCATAAACCAAAGCCCTTGCAGAAACGACTAAGTATCGTTCGGGGGGTTCGTAAACCAAATTGCTTCGGAAAAACGACCGTTTGGTTCGCAGGGTTCATAAACCAAAGCCCTTGCAGAAACGACAAAGTATCGATCGGGGGGTTCGTAAACCAAATTGCTTAGGAAAAACGACCGTTTGGTTCGGAGGGTTCGTAAACCAAAGCCCTTGCAGAAACGACTAAGTATCGTTCGGGGGGTTCGTAAACCAAATTGCTTAGGAAAAACGACCGTTTGGTTCGGAGGGTTCATAAACCAAAGCAATTGCAGAAACGACTGTGTCGTTCGGGGGGTTCGTAAACCACATTGCTTAGCAAAAACGACGAAATTTGTTAAGGAGGGTTCATAAACCAAAGCCCTTGCAGAATCGACTAAGTATCGTTCGGGGGGTTCGTAAACCAAATTGCTCAGCAAAAACGACCATTTGTTTCGGAGGGTTCATAAACCAAAGCCCTTGCAGAAACGACTAAGTATCGTTCGGGGGGTTCGTAAACCAAATTGCTTCGGAAAAACGACCGTTTGGTTCGCACGGTTCATAAACCAAAGCCCTTGCAGAATCGACTAAGTATCGTTCGGGGGGTTTCGTAAACCAAATTGCTTTGGAAAAACGACCGTTTGGTTCGGAGGGTTCATAAACCAAAGCCCTTGCAGAAACGACTAAGTATCGTTCGGGGGGTTCGTAAACCAAATTGCTTCGGAAAAACGACCGTTTGGTTCGCAGGGTTCATAAACCAAAGCCCTTGCAGAAACGACAAAGTATCGATCGGGGGGTTCGTAAACCAAATTGCTTAGGAAAAACGACCGTTTGGTTCGGAGGGTTCGTAAACCAAAGCCCTTGCAGAAACGACTAAGTATCGTTCGGGGGGTTCGTAAACCAAATTGCTTAGGAAAAACGACCGTTTGGTTCGGAGGGTTCATAAACCAAAGCAATTGCAGAAACGACTGTGTCGTTCGGGGGGTTCGTAAACCACATTGCTTAGCAAAAACGACGAAATTTGTTAAGGAGGGTTCATAAACCAAAGCCCTTGCAGAATCGACTAAGTATCGTTCGGGGGGTTCGTAAACCAAATTGCTCAGCAAAAACGACCATTTGTTTCGGAGGGTTCATAAACCAAAGCCCTTGCAGAAACGACTAAGTATCGTTCGGGGGGTTCGTAAACCAAATAGCTTCGGAAAAACGACCGTTTGGTTCGCAGGGTTCATAAACCAAAGCCCTTGCAGAAACGACAAAGTATCGATCGGGGGGTTCGTAAACCAAATTGCTTAGGAAAAACGACCGTTTGGTTCGGAGGGTTCATAAACCAAAGCCCTTGCAGAAACGACTAAGTATCGATCGGGGGGTTCGTAAACCAAATTGCTTAGGAAAAACGACCGTTTGGTTCGGAGGGTTCGTAAACCAAAGCCCTTGCAGAAACGACAAAGTATCTTTCGGGGGGTTCGTAAACCAAATTGCTCAGCAAAAACGACGAAATTTGTTTCGGAGGGTTCATAAACCAAAGCCCTTGCAGAAACGACTAAGTATCGTTCGGGGGGTTCGTAAACCAAATTGCTTAGGAAAAACGACCGTTTGTTTCGGAGGGTTCATAAACCAAAGCCCGTGCAGAAACGACGTAGTATCGTTCGGGGGGTTCGTAAACCAAATTGCTTAGCAAAAACGACGAAATTTGTTTCGGAGGGTTCATAAACCAAAGCAATTGCAGAAACGACTGTGTCGTTCGGGGGGTTCGTAAACCAAATTGCTTAGCAAAAACGACGAAATTTGTTAATGAGGGTTCATAAACCAAAGCCCTTGCAGAAACGACTAAGTATCGTTCGGGGGGTTCGTAAACCAAATTGCTTTGGAAAAATGAACGTTTGGTTCGGAGGGTTCATAAACCAAAGCCCTTGCAGAAACGACAAAGTATCGTTCGGGGGGTTCGTAAACCAAATTGCTCAGCAAAAACGACGAAATTTGTTTCGGAGGGTTCATAAACCAAAGCCCTTGCAGAAACGACTAAGTATCGTTCGGGGGGTTCGTAAACCAAATTGCTTAGGAAAAACAACCGTTTGGTTCGGAGGGTTCATAAACCAAAGCAATTGCAGAAACGACTAAGTGTCGTTCGGGGGGTTCGTAAACCACATTGCTTAGCAAAAACGACGAAATTTGTTAAGGAGGGTTCATAAACCAAAGCCCTTGCAGAATCGACTAAGTATCGTTCGGGGGGTTCGTAAACCAAATTGCTCAGCAAAAACGACGAAATTTGTTTCGGAGGGTTCATAAACCAAAGCCCTTGCAGAAACGACTAAGTAGCGTTCGGGGGGTTTCGTAAACCAAATTGCTTTGGAAAAACGACCGTTTGGTTCGGAGGGTTCATAAACCAAAGCCCTTGCAGAAACGACTAAGTATCGTTCGGGGGGATCGTAAACCAAATTGCTTCGGAAAAACGACCGTTTGGTTCGGAGGGTTCATAAACCAATGCCCTTGCAGAAACGACGTAGTATTGTTCGGGGGGTTCGTAAACCAAATTGCTTAGCAAAAACGACCGTTTGGTTCGGAGGGTTCATAAACCAAAGCCCTTGCAGAAACGACTAAGTATCGTTCGGGGGGTTCGTAAACCAAATTGCTTCGGAAAAACGACCGTTTGGTTCGCAGGGTTCAAAAACCAAAGCCCTTGCAGAAACGACAAAGTATCGATCGGGGGGTTCGTAAACCAAATTGCTTAGGAAAAACGACCGTTTGGTTCGGAGGGTTCGTAAACCAAAGCCCTTGCAGAAACGACTAAGTATCGTTCGGGGGGTTCGTAAACCAAATTGCTTAGGAAAAACGACCGTTTGGTTCGGAGGGTTCATAAACCAAAGCAATTGCAGAAACGACTGTGTCGTTCGGGGGGTTCGTAAACCACATTGCTTAGCAAAAACGACGAAATTTGTTAAGGAGGGTTCATAAACCAAAGCCCTTGCAGAATCGACTAAGTATCGTTCGGGGGGTTCGTAAACCAAATTGCTCAGCAAAAACGACCATTTGTTTCGGAGGGTTCATAAACCAAAGCCCTTGCAGAAACGACTAAGTATCGTTCGGGGGGTTCGTAAACCAAATTGCTTCGGAAAAACGACCGTTTGGTTCGCACGGTTCATAAACCAAAGCCCTTGCAGAATCGACTAAGTATCGTTCGGGGGGTTTCGTAAACCAAATTGCTTTGGAAAAACGACCGTTTGGTTCGGAGGGTTCATAAACCAAAGCCCTTGCAGAAACGACTAAGTATCGTTCGGGGGGTTCGTAAACCAAATTGCTTCGGAAAAACGACCGTTTGGTTCGCAGGGTTCATAAACCAAAGCCCTTGCAGAAACGACAAAGTATCGATCGGGGGGTTCGTAAACCAAATTGCTTAGGAAAAACGACCGTTTGGTTCGGAGGGTTCGTAAACCAAAGCCCTTGCAGAAACTACTAAGTATCGTTCGGGGGGTTCGTAAACCAAATTGCTTAGGAAAAACGACCGTTTGGTTCGGAGGGTTCATAAACCAAAGCAATTGCAGAAACGACTGTGTCGTTCGGGGGGTTCGTAAACCACATTGCTTAGCAAAAACGACGAAATTTGTTAAGGAGGGTTCATAAACCAAAGCCCTTGCAGAATCGACTAAGTATCGTTCGGGGGGTTCGTAAACCAAATTGCTCAGCAAAAACGACCATTTGTTTCGGAGGGTTCATAAACCAAAGCCCTTGCAGAAACGACTAAGTATCGTTCGGGGGGTTCGTAAACCAAATAGCTTCGGAAAAACGACCGTTTGGTTCGCAGGGTTCATAAACCAAAGCCCTTGCAGAAACGACAAAGTATCGATCGGGGGGTTCGTAAACCAAATTGCTTAGGAAAAACGACCGTTTGGTTCGGAGGGTTCATAAACCAAAGCCCTTGCAGAAACGACTAAGTATCGATCGGGGGGTTCGTAAACCAAATTGCTTAGGAAAAACGACCGTTTGGTTCGGAGGGTTCGTAAACCAAAGCCCTTGCAGAAACGACAAAGTATCTTTCGGGGGGTTCGTAAACCAAATTGCTCAGCAAAAACGACGAAATTTGTTTCGGAGGGTTCATAAACCAAAGCCCTTGCAGAAACGACTAAGTATCGTTCGGGGGGTTCGTAAACCAAATTGCTTAGGAAAAACGACCGTTTGTTTCGGAGGGTTCATAAACCAAAGCCCGTGCAGAAACGACGTAGTATCGTTCGGGGGGTTCGTAAACCAAATTGCTTAGCAAAAACGACGAAATTTGTTTCGGAGGGTTCATAAACCAAAGCAATTGCAGAAACGACTGTGTCGTTCGGGGGGTTCGTAAACCAAATTGCTTAGCAAAAACGACGAAATTTGTTAAGGAGGGTTCATAAACCAAAGCCCTTGCAGAAACGACTAAGTATCGTTCGGGGGGTTCGTAAACCAAATTGCTTTGGAAAAATGAACGTTTGGTTCGGAGGGTTCATAAACCAAAGCCCTTGCAGAAACGACTAAGTATCGTTCGGGGGGTTCGTAAACCAAATTGCTTAGGAAAAACAACCGTTTGGTTCGGAGGGTTCATAAACCAAAGCAATTGCAGAAACGACTGTGTCGTTCGGGGGGTTCGTAAACCACATTGCTTAGCAAAAACGACGAAATTTGTTAAGGAGGGTTCATAAACCAAAGCCCTTGCAGAATCGACTAAGTATCGTTCGGGGGGTTCGTAAACCAAATTGCTCAGCAAAAACGACGAAATTTGTTTCGGAGGGTTCATAAACCAAAGCCCTTGCAGAAACGACGAAGTAGCGTTCGGGGGGTTTCGTAAACCAAATTGCTTTGGAAAAACGACCGTTTGGTTCGGAGGGTTCATAAACCAAAGCCCTTGCAGAAACGACTAAGTATCGTTCGGGGGGTTCGTAAACCAAATTGCTTCGGAAAAACGACCGTTTGGTTCGGAGGGTTCATGAACCAATGCCCTTGCAGAAACGACGTAGTATTGTTCGGGGTGTTCGTAAACCAAATTGCTTAGCAAAAACGACCGTTTGGTTCGGAGGGTTCATAAACCAAAGCCCTTGCAGAAACGACTAAGTATCGTTCGGGGGGTTCGTAAACCAAATTGCTTAGGAAAAACGACCGTTTGGTTCGGAGGGTTCATAAACCAAAGCAATTGCAGAAACGACTGTGTCGTTCGGGGGGTTCGTAAACCACATTGCTTAGCAAAAACGACGAAATTTGTTAAGGAGGGTTCATAAACCAAAGCCCTTGCAGAATCGACTAAGTATCGTTCGGGGGGTTCGTAAACCAAATTGCTCAGCAAAAACGACCATTTGTTTCGGAGGGTTCATAAACCAAAGCCCTTGCAGAAACGACTAAGTATCGTTCGGGGGGTTCGTAAACCAAATTGCTTCGGAAAAACGACCGTTTGGTTCGCACGGTTCATAAACCAAAGCCCTTGCAGAATCGACTAAGTATCGTTCGGGGGGTTTCGTAAACCAAATTGCTTTGGAAAAACGACCGTTTGGTTCGGAGGTTTCATAAACCAAAGCCCTTGCAGAAACGACTAAGTATCGTTCGGGGGGTTCGTAAACCAAATTGCTTCGGAAAAACGACCGTTTGGTTCGCAGGGTTCATAAACCAAAGCCCTTGCAGAAACAAAGTATCGATCGGGGGGTTCGTAAACCAAATTGCTTAGGAAAAACGACGGTTTGGTTCGGAGGGTTCGTAAACCAAAGCCCTTGCAGAAACGACTAAGTATCGTTCGGGGGGTTCGTAAACCAAATTGCTTAGGAAAAACGACCGTTTGGTTCGGAGGGTTCATAAACCAAAGCAATTGCAGAAACGACTGTGTCGTTCGGGGGGTTCGTAAATCACATTGCTTAGCAAAAACGACGAAATTTGTTAAGGAGGGTTCATAAACCAAAGCCCTTGCAGAATCGACTAAGTATCGTTCGGGGGGTTCGTAAACCAAATTGCTCAGCAAAAACGACCATTTGTTTCGGAGGGTTCATAAACCAAAGCCCTTGCAGAAACGACTAAGTATCGTTCGGGGGGTTCGTAAACCAAATTGCTTCGGAAAAACGACCGTTTGGTTCGCAGGGTTCATAAACCAAAGCCCTTGCAGAAACGACAAAGTATCGATCGGGGGGTTCGTAAACCAAATTGCTTAGGAAAAACGACCGTTTGGTTCGGAGGGTTCGTAAACCAAAGCCCTTGCAGAAACGACAAAGTATCGATCGGGGGGTTCGTAAACCAAATTGCTTAGGAAAAACGACCGTTTGGTTCGGAGGGTTCATAAACCAAAGCAATTGCAGAAACGACTGTGTCGTTCGGGGGGTTCGTAAACCACATTGCTTAGCAAAAACGACGAAATTTGTTAAGGAGGGTTCATAAACCAAAGCCCTTGCAGAATCGACTAAGTATCGAAGGGGGGTTCGTAAACCAAATTGCTTAGGAAAAACGACCGTTTGGTTCGGAGGGTTCATAAACCAAAGCAATTGCAGAAACGACTAAGTGTCGTTCGGGGGGTTCGTAAACCACATTGCTTAGCAAAAACGACGAAATTTGTTAAGGAGGGTTCATAAACCAAAGCCCTTGCAGAATCGACTAAGTATCGTTCGGGGGGTTCGTAAACCAAATTGCTCAGCAAAAACGACCATTTGTTTCGGAGGGTTCATAAACCAAAGCCCTTGCAGAAACGACTAAGTATCGTTCGGGGGGTTCGTAAACCAAATTGCTCAGCAAAAACGACCATTTGTTTCGGAGGGTTCGTAAACCAAAGCCCTTGCAGAAACGACTAAGTATCGTTCGTGGGGTTCGTAAACCACATTGCTTAGCAAAAACGACGAAATATGTTAAGGAGGGTTCATAAACCAAAGCCCTTGCAGAATCGACTAAGTATCGTTCGGGGGGTTCGTAAACCAAATTGCTTTGGAAAAACGACCGTTTGGTTCGGAGGGTTCATAAACCAAAGCCCTTGCAGAAACAACAAAGTATCGTTCGGGGGGTTCGTAAACCAAATTGCTTAGCAAAAACGACGAAATTTGTTTCGGAGGGTTCATAAACCAAAGCCCTTGCAGAATCGACTAAGTATCGTTCGGGGGGTTCGTAAACCAAATTGCTGAGCAAAAACGACGAAATTTGTTACGGAGGGTTCATAAACCAAAGCCCTTGCAGAAACGACTAAGTATCGTTCGGGGGGTTCGTAAACCAAATTGCTTAGGAAAAACGACCGTTTGTTTCGGAGGGTTCATAAACCAAAGCCCTTGCAGAATCGACTAAGTATCGTTCGGGGGGTTCGTAAACCAAATTGCTGAGCAAAAACGACGAAATTTGTTACGGAGGGTTCATAAACCAAAGCCCTTGCAGAAACGACTAAGTATCGTTCGGGGGGTTCGTAAACCAAATTGCTTAGGAAAAACGACCGTTTGTTTCGGAGGGTTCATAAACCAAAGCCCTTGCAGAAACGACTAAGTATCGATCGGGGGGTTCGTAAACCAAATTGCTCAGCAAAAACGACGAAATTTGTTTCGGAGGGTTCATAAACCAAAGCCCTTGCAGAAACGACTAAGTATCGTTCGGGGGGTTCGTAAACCAAATTGCTTAGCAAAAACGACGAAATTTGTTACGGAGGGTTCATAAACCAAAGCCCTTGCAGAAACGACTAAGTATCGTTCGGGGGGTTCGTAAACCAAATTGCTTTGCAAAAACGACCGTTTGGTTCGGAGGGTTCATAAACCAAAGCCCTTGCAGAAACGACAAAGTATCGTTCGGGGGGTTCGTAAACCAAATTGCTTAGCAAAAACGACGAAATTTGTTTCGGAGGGTTCATAAACCAAAGCCCTTGCAGAATCGACTAAGTATCGTTCGGGGGGTTCGTAAACCAAATTGCTTAGCAAAAACGACGAAATTTGTTACGGAGGGTTCATAAACCAAAGCCCTTGCAGAAACGACGAAGTATCGTTCGGGGGGTTCGTAAACCAAATTGCTTAGGAAAAACGACCGTTTGGTTCGGAGGGTTCATAAACCAAAGCAATTGCAGAAACGACTAAGTGTCGTTCGGGGGGTTCGTAAACCACATTGCTTAGCAAAAACGACGAAATTTGTTAAGGAGGGTTCATAAACCAAAGCCCTTGCAGAATCGACTAAGTATCGTTCGGGGGGTTCGTAAACCAAATTGCTCAGCAAAAACGACCATTTGTTTCGGAGGGTTCATAAACCAAAGCCCTTGCAGAAACGACTAAGTATCGTTCGGGGGGTTCGTAAACCAAATTGCTCAGCAAAAACGACCATTTGTTTCGGAGGGTTCGTAAACCAAAGCCCTTGCAGAAACGACTAAGTATCGTTCGGGGGGTTCGTAAACCAAATTGCTTAGGAAAAACGACCGTTTGGTTCGTAGGGTTCATAAACCAAAGCAATTGCAGAAACGACTAAGTGTCGTTCGTGGGGTTCGTAAACCACATTGCTTAGCAAAAACGACGAAATATGTTAAGGAGGGTTCATAAACCAAAGCCCTTGCAGAATCGACTAAGAATCGTTCGGGGGGTTCGTAAACCAAATTGCTTTGGAAAAACGACCGTTTGGTTCGGAGGGTTCATAAACCAAAGCCCTTGCAGAAACGACAAAGTATCGTTCGGGGGGTTCGTAAACCAAATTGCTTAGCAAAAACGACGAAATTTGTTTCGGAGGGTTCATAAACCAAAGCCCTTGCAGAATCGACTAAGTATCGTTCGGGGGGTTCGTAAACCAAATTGCTGAGCAAAAACGACGAAATTTGTTACGGAGGGTTCATAAACCAAAGCCCTTGCAGAAACGACTAAGTATCGTTTGGGGGGTTCGTAAACCAAATTGATTAGGAAAAACGACCGTTTGGTTCGGAGGGTTCATAAACCAAAGCCCTTGCAGAAACGACTAAGTATCGATCGGGGGGTTCGTAAACCAAATTGCTCAGCAAAAACGACGAAATTTGTTTCGGAGGGTTCATAAACCAAAGCCCTTGCAGAAACGACTAAGTATCGTTCGGGGGGTTCGTAAACCAAATTGCTTTGCAAAAACGACCGTTTGGTTCGGAGGGTTCATAAACCAAAGCCCTTGCAGAAACGACAAAGTATCGTTCGGGGGGTTCGTAAACCAAATTGCTTAGCAAAAACGACGAAATTTGTTTCGGAGGGTTCATAAACCAAAGCCCTTGCAGAATCGACTAAGTATCGTTCGGGGGGTTCGTAAACCAAATTGCTTAGCAAAAACGACGAAATTTGTTACGGAGGGTTCATAAACCAAAGCCCTTGCAGAAACGACTAAGTATCGTTCGGGGGGTTCGTAAACCAAATTGCTTTGCAAAAACGACCGTTTGGTTCGGAGGGTTCATAAACCAAAGCCCTTGCAGAAACGACAAAGTATCGTTCGGGGGGTTCGTAAACCAAATTGCTTAGCAAAAACGACGAAATTTGTTTCGGAGGGTTCATAAACCAAAGCCCTTGCAGAATCGACTAAGTATCGTTCGGGGGGTTCGTAAACCAAATTGCTTAGCAAAAACGACGAAATTTGTTACGGAGGGTTCATAAACCAAAGCCCTTGCAGAAACGACTAAGTATCGTTCGGGGGGTTCGTAAACCAAATTGCTTAGGAAAAACGACCGTTTGGTTCGGAGGGTTCATAAACCAAAGCAATTGCAGAAACGACTAAGTGTCGTTCGGGGGGTTCGTAAACCACATTGCTTAGCAAAAACGACGAAATTTGTTAAGGAGGGTTCATAAACCAAAGCCCTTGCAGAATCGACTAAGTATCGTTCGGGGGGTTCGTAAACCAAATTGCTCAGCAAAAACGACCATTTGTTTCGGAGGGTTCATAAACCAAAGCCCTTGCAGAAACGACTAAGTATCGTTCGGGGGGTTCGTAAACCAAATTGCTCAGCAAAAACGACCATTTGTTTCGGAGGGTTCGTAAACCAAAGCCCTTGCAGAAACGACTAAGTATCGTTCGGGGGGTTCGTAAACCAAATTGCTTAGGAAAAACGACCGTTTGGTTCGTAGGGTTCATAAACCAAAGCAATTGCAGAAACGACTAAGTGTCGTTCGTGGGGTTCGTAAACCACATTGCTTAGCTAAAACGACGAAATATGTTAAGGAGGGTTCATAAACCAAAGCCCTTGCAGAATCGACTAAGTATCGTTCGGGGGGTTCGTAAACCAAATTGCTTTGGAAAAACGACCGTTTGGTTCGGAGGGTTCATAAACCAAAGCCCTTGCAGAAACGACAAAGTATCGTTCGGGGGGTTCGTAAACCAAATTGCTTTGGAAAAACGACCATTTGGTACGGAGGGTTCATAAACCAAAGCCCTTGCAGAAACGACTAAGTATCGTTTGGGGGGTTCGTAAACCAAATTGCTCAGCAAAAACGACGAAATGTGGTTCGGAGGGTTCATAAACCAAAGCCCTTGCAGAAACGAATAAGTATCGTTCGGGGGGTTCGTAAACCAAATTGCTTTGGAAAAACGACCATTTGGTACGGAGGGTTCATAAACCAAAGCCCTTGCAGAAACGACTAAGTATCGTTTGGGGGTTTCGTAAACCAAATTGCTCAGCAAAAACGACGAAATTTGGTTCGGAGGGTTCATAAACCAAAGCCCTTGCAGAAACGAATAAGTATCGTTCGGGGGGTTCGTAAACCAAATTGCTTAGGAAAAACGACCGTTTGGTTCGGAGGGTTCATAAACCAAAGCCCTTCCAGAAACGACATAGTATCGTTCGGGGGGTTCGTAAACCAAATTGCTCAGCAAAAACGACGAAATTTGTTTCGGAGGGTTCATAAACCAAAGCCCTTGCAGAAACGACTAAGTATCGGTCGGGGGGTTCGTAAACCAAATTGCTTAGGAAAAACGACCGTTTGGTTCGGAGGGTTCATAAACCAAAGCAATTGCAGAAACGACTAAGTGTCGTTCGGGGGGTTCATAAACCACATTGCTTAGCAAAAACGACCATTTGTTTCGGAGGGTTCATAAACCAAAGCCCTTGCAGAAACGACTAAGTATCGTTCGGGGGGTTCGTAAACCAAATTGCTTTGCAAAAACGACCGTTTGGTTCGGAGGGTGCATAAACCAAAGCCCTTGCAGAAACGACAAAGTATCGTTCGGGGGGTTCGTAAACCAAATTGCTTAGCAAAAACGACGAAATTTGTTTCGGAGGGTTCATAAACCAAAGCCCTTGCAGAATCGACTAAGTATCGTTCGGGGGGTTCGTAAACCAAATTGCTTAGCAAAAACGACGAAATTTGTTACGGAGGGTTCATAAACCAAAGCCCTTGCAGAAACGACTAAGTATCGTTCGGGGGGTTCGTAAACCAAATTGCTTTGCAAAAACGACCGTTTGGTTCGGAGGGTTCATAAACCAAAGCCCTTGCAGAAACGACAAAGTATCGTTCGGGGGGTTCGTAAACCAAATTGCTTAGCAAAAACGACGAAATTTGTTTCGGAGGGTTCATAAACCAAAGCCCTTGCAGAATCGACGAAGTATCGTTCGGGGGGTTCGTAAACCAAATTGCTTAGCAAAAACGACGAAATTTGTTACGGAGGGTTCATAAACCAAAGCCCTTGCAGAAACGACGAAGTATCGTTCGGGGGGTTCGTAAACCAAATTGCTTAGGAAAAACGACCGTTTGGTTCGGAGGGTTCATAAACCAAAGCAATTGCAGAAACGACTAAGTGTCGTTCGGGGGGTTCGTAAACCACATTGCTTAGCAAAAACGACGAAATTTGTTAAGGAGGGTTCATAAACCAAAGCCCTTGCAGAATCGACTAAGTATCGTTCGGGGGGTTCGTAAACCAAATTGCTCAGCAAAAACGACCATTTGTTTCGGAGGGTTCATAAACCAAAGCCCTTGCAGAAACGACTAAGTATCGTTCGGGGGGTTCGTAAACCAAATTGCTCAGCAAAAACGACCATTTGTTTCGGAGGGTTCGTAAACCAAAGCCCTTGCAGAAACGACTAAGTATCGTTCGGGGGGTTCGTAAACCAAATTGCTTAGGAAAAACGACCGTTTGGTTCGTAGGGTTCATAAACCAAAGCAATTGCAGAAACGACTAAGTGTCGTTCGTGGGGTTCGTAAACCACATTGCTTAGCAAAAACGACGAAATATGTTAAGGAGGGTTCATAAACCAAAGCCCTTGCAGAATCGACTAAGTATCGTTCGGGGGGTTCGTAAACCAAATTGCTTTGGAAAAACGACCGTTTGGTTCGGAGGGTTCATAAACCAAAGCCCTTGCAGAAACGACAAAGTATCGTTCGGGGGGTTCGTAAACCAAATTGCTTAGCAAAAACGACGAAATTTGTTTCGGAGGGTTCATAAACCAAAGCCCTTGCAGAATCGACTAAGTATCGTTCGGGGGGTTCGTAAACCAAATTGCTGAGCAAAAACGACGAAATTTGTTACGGAGGGTTCATAAACCAAAGCCCTTGCAGAAACGACTAAGTATCGTTCGGGGGGTTCGTAAACCAAATTGATTAGGAAAAACGACCGTTTGGTTCGGAGGGTTCATAAACCAAAGCCCTTGCAGAAACGACTAAGTATCGATCGGGGGGTTCGTAAACCCAATTGCTCAGCAAAAACGACGAAATTTGTTTCGGAGGGTTCATAAACCAAAGCCCTTGCAGAAACGACTAAGTATCGTTCGGGGGGTTCGTAAACCAAATTGCTTTGCAAAAACGACCGTTTGGTTCGGAGGGTTCATAAACCAAAGCCCTTGCAGAAACGACAAAGTATCGTTCGGGGGGTTCGTAAACCAAATTGCTTAGCAAAAACGACGAAATTTGTTTCGGAGGGTTCATAAACCAAAGCCCTTGCAGAAACGACTAAGTATCGGTCGGGGGGTTCGTAAACCAAATTGCTTAGGAAAAACGACCGTTTGGTTCGGAGGGTTCATAAACCAAAGCAATTGCAGAAACGACTAAGTGTCGTTCGGGGGGTTCGTAAACCACATTGCTTAGCAAAAACGACGAAATTTGTTAAGGAGGGTTCATAAACCAAAGCCCTTGCAGAATCGACTAAGTATCGTTCGGGGGGTTCGTAAACCAAATTGCTCAGCAAAAACGACCATTTGTTTCGGAGGGTTCATAAACCAAAGCCCTTGCAGAAACGACTAAGTATCGTTCGGGGGGTTCGTAAACCAAATTGCTCAGCAAAAACGACCATTTGTTTCGGAGGGTTCGTAAACCAAAGCCCTTGCAGAAACGACTAAGTATCGTTCGGGGGGTTCGTAAACCAAATTGCTTAGGAAAAACGACCGTTTGGTTCGTAGGGTTCATAAACCAAAGCAATTGCAGAAACGACTAAGTGTCGTTCGTGGGGTTCGTAAACCACATTGCTTAGCAAAAACGACGAAATATGTGAAGGAGGGTTCATAAACCAAAGCCCTTGCAGAATCGACTAAGTATCGTTCGGGGGGTTCGTAAACCAAATTGCTTTGGAAAAACGACCGTTTGGTTCGGAGGGTTCATAAACCAAAGCCCTTGCAGAAACGACAAAGTATCGTTCGGGGGGTTCGTAAACCAAATTGCTTAGCAAAAACGACGAAATTTGTTTCGGAGGGTTCATAAACCAAAGCCCTTGCAGAATCGACTAAGTATCGTTCGGGGGGTTCGTAAACCAAATTGCTGAGCAAAAACGACGAAATTTGTTACGGAGGGTTCATAAACCAAAGCCCTTGCAGAAACGACTAAGTATCGTTCGGGGGGTTCGTAAACCAAATTGATTAGGAAAAACGACCGTTTGGTTCGGAGGGTTCATAAACCAAAGCCCTTGCAGAAACGACTAAGTATCGATCGGGGGGTTCGTAAACCAAATTGCTCAGCAAAAACGACGAAATTTGTTTCGGAGGGTTCATAAACCAAAGCCCTTGCAGAAACGACTAAGTATCGTTCGGGGGGTTCGTAAACCAAATTGCTTTGCAAAAACGACCGTTTGGTTCGGAGGGTTCATAAACCAAAGCCCTTGCAGAAACGACAAAGTATCGTTCGGGGGGTTCGTAAACCAAATTGCTTAGCAAAAACGACGAAATTTGTTTCGGAGGGTTCATAAACCAAAGCCCTTGCAGAATCGACTAAGTATCGTTCGGGGGGTTCGTAAACCAAATTGCTTAGCAAAAACGACGAAATTTGTTACGGAGGGTTCATAAACCAAAGCCCTTGCAGAAACGACTAAGTATCGTTCGGGGGGTTCGTAAACCAAATTGCTTTGCAAAAACGACCGTTTGGTTCTTAGGGTTCATAAACCAAAGCCCTTGCAGAAACGACAAAGTATCGTTCGGGGGGTTCGTAAACCAAATTGCTTAGCAAAAACGACGAAATTTGTTTCGGAGGGTTCATAAACCAAAGCCCTTGCAGAATCGACTAAGTATCGTTCGGGGGGTTCGTAAACCAAATTGCTTAGCAAAAACGACGAAATTTGTTACGGAGGGTTCATAAACCAAAGCCCTTGCAGAAACGACAAAGTATCGTTCGGGGGGTTCGTAAACCAAATTGCTCAGCAAAAACGACCATTTGTTTCGGAGGGTTCATAAACCAAAGCCCTTGCAGAAACGACTAAGTATCGTTCGGGGGGTTCGTAAACCAAATTGCTCAGCAAAAACGACCATTTGTTTCGGAGGGTTCGTAAACCAAAGCCCTTGCAGAAACGACTAAGTATCGTTCGGGGGGTTCGTAAACCAAATTGCTTAGGAAAAACGACCGTTTGGTTCGTAGGGTTCATAAACCAAAGCAATTGCAGAAACGACTAAGTGTCGTTCGTGGGGTTCGTAAACCACATTGCTTAGCTAAAACGACGAAATATGTTAAGGAGGGTTCATAAACCAAAGCCCTTGCAGAATCGACTAAGTATCGTTCGGGGGGTTCGTAAACCAAATTGCTTTGGAAAAACGACCGTTTGGTTCGGAGGGTTCATAAACCAAAGCCCTTGCAGAAACGACAAAGTATCGTTCGGGGGGTTCGTAAACCAAATTGCTTTGGAAAAACCACCATTTGGTACGGAGGGTTCATAAACCAAAGCCCTTGCAGAAACGACTAAGTATCGTTCGGGGGGTTCGTAAACCAAATTGCTTAGCAAAAACGACGAAATTTGTTTCCGAGGGTTCATAAACCAAAGCCCTTGCAGAATCGACTAAGTATCGTTCGGGGGGTTCGTAAACCAAATTGCTTAGCAAAAACGACGAAATTTGTTACGGAGGGTTCATAAACCAAAGCCCTTGCAGAAACGACTAAGTATCGTTCGGGGGGTTCGTAAACCAAATTGCTTTGCAAAAACGACCGTTTGGTTCGGAGGGTTCATAAACCAAAGCCCTTGCAGAAACGACAAAGTATCGTTCGGGGGGTTCGTAAACCAAATTGCTTAGCAAAAACGACGAAATTTGTTTCGGAGGGTTCATAAACCAAAGCCCTTGCAGAAACGACTAAGTATCGTTCGGGGGGTTCGTAAACCAAATTGCTTAGGAAAAACGACCGTTTGGTTCGTAGGGTTCATAAACCAAAGCAATTGCAGAAACGACTAAGTGTCGTTCGTGGGGTTCGTAAACCACATTGCTTAGCAAAAACGACGAAATATGTTAAGGAGGGTTCATAAACCAAAGCCCTTGCAGAAACGACAAAGTATCGTTCGGGGGGTTCGTAAACCAAATTGCTTAGCAAAAACGACGAAATTTGTTTCGGAGGGTTCATAAACCAAAGCCCTTGCAGAATCGACTAAGTATCGTTCGGGGGGTTCGTAAACCAAATTGCTGAGCAAAAACGACGAAATTTGTTACGGAGGGTTCATAAACCAAAGCCCTTGCAGAAACGACTAAGTATCGTTCGGGGGGTTCGTAAACCAAATTGATTAGGAAAAACGACGAAATATGTTAAGGAGGGTTCATAAACCAAAGCCCTTGCAGAATCGACTAAGTATCGTTCGGGGGGTTCGTAAACCAAATTGCTTTGGAAAAACGACCGTTTGGTTCGGAGGGTTCATAAACCAAAGCCCTTGCAGAAACGACAAAGTATCGTTCGGGGGGTTCGTAAACCAAATTGCTTAGCAAAAACGACGAAATTTGTTTCGGAGGGTTCATAAACCAAAGCCCTTGCAGAATCGACTAAGTATCGTTCGGGGGGTTCGTAAACCAAATTGCTGAGCAAAAACGACGAAATTTGTTACGGAGGGTTCATAAACCAAAGCCCTTGCAGAAACGACTAAGTATCGTTTGGGGGGTTCGTAAACCAAATTGCTCAGCAAAAACGACTAAATGTGGTTCGGAGGGTTCATAAACCAAAGCCCTTGCAGAAACGAATAAGTATCGTTCGGGGGGTTCGTAAACCAAATTGCTTTGGAAAAACGACCATTTGGTACGGAGGGTTCATAAACCAAAGCCCTTGCAGAAACGACTAAGTATCGTTTGGGGGGTTCGTAAACCAAATTGCTCAGCAAAAACGACGAAATTTGGTTCGGAGGGTTCATAAACCAAAGCCCTTGCAGAAACGAATAAGTATCGTTCGGGGGGTTCGTAAACCAAATTGCTTAGGAAAAACGACCGTTTGGTTCGGAGGGTTCATAATCCAAAGCCCTTCCAGAAACGACATAGTATCGTTCGGGGGGTTCGTAAACCAAATTGCTCAGCAAAAACGACGAAATTTGTTTCGGAGGGTTCATAAACCAAAGCCCTTGCAGAAACGACTAAGTATCGGTCGGGGGGTTCGTAAACCAAATTGCTTAGGAAAAACGACCGTTTGGTTCGGAGGGTTCATAAACCAAAGCAATTGCAGAAACGACTAAGTGTCGTTCGGGGGGTTCGTAAACCACATTGCTTAGCAAAAACGACGAAATTTGTTAAGTGGGTTCATAAACCAAAGCCCTTGCAGAATCGACTAAGTATCGTTCGGGGGGTTCGTAAACCAAATTGCTCAGCAAAAACGACCATTTGTTTCGGAGGGTTCATAAACCAAAGCCCTTGCAGAAACGACTAAGTATCGTTCGGGGGGTTCGTAAACCAAATTGCTCAGCAAAAACGACCATTTGTTTCGGAGGGTTCGTAAACCAAAGCCCTTGCAGAAACGACTAAGTATCGTTCGGGGGGTTCGTAAACCAAATTGCTTAGGAAAAACGACCGTTTGGTTCGTAGGGTTCATAAACCAAAGCAATTGCAGAAACGACTAAGTGTCGTTCGTGGGGTTCGTAAACCACATTGCTTAGCTAAAACGACGAAATATGTTAAGGAGGGTTCATAAACCAAAGCCCTTGCAGAATCGACTAAGTATCGTTCGGGGGGTTCGTAAACCAAATTGCTTTGGAAAAACGACCGTTTGGTTCGGAGGGTTCATAAACCAAAGCCCTTGCAGAAACGACAAAGTATCGTTCGGGGGGTTCGTAAACCAAATTGCTTAGCAAAAACGACGAAATTTGTTTCGGAGGGTTCATAAACCAAAGCCCTTGCAGAATCGACTAAGTATCGTTCGGGGGGTTCGTAAACCAAATTGCTTAGCAAAAACGACGAAATTTGTTACGGAGGGTTCATAAACCAAAGCCCTTGCAGAAACGACTAAGTATCGTTCGGGGGGTTCGTAAACCAAATTGCTCAGCAAAAACGACCATTTGTTTCGGAGGGTGCATAAACCAAAGCCCTTGCAGAAACGACTAAGTGTCGTTCGGGGGGTTCGTAAACCAAATTGCTTAGGAAAAACGACCGTTTGGTTCGGAGGGTTCATAAACCAAAGCAATTGCAGAAACGACTAAGTGTCGTTCGGGGGGTTCGTAAACCACATTGCTTAGCAAAAACGACGAAATTTGTTAAGGAGGGTTCATAAACCAAAGCCCTTGCAGAATCGACTAAGTATCGTTCGGGGGGTTCGTAAACCAAATTGCTCAGCAAAAACGACCATTTGTTTCGGAGGGTGCATAAACCAAAGCCCTTGCAGAAACGACTAAGTGTCGTTCGGGGGGTTCGTAAACCACATTGCTTAGCAAAAACGACGAAATTTGTTAAGGAGGGTTCATAAACCAAAGCCCTTGCAGAATCGACTAAGTATCGTTCGGGGGGTTCGTAAACCAAATTGCTCAGCAAAAACGACGAAATTTGTTTCGGAGGGTTCATAAACCAAAGCCCTTGCAGAAACGACTAAGTATCGTTCGGGGGGTTCGTAAACCAAATTGCTTTGGAAAAACGACCGTTTGGATCGGAGGGTTCATAAACCAAAGCCCTTGCAGAAACGACTAAGTATCGTTCGGGGGGTTCGTAAACCAAATTGCTTAGCAAAAACGACGAAATTTGTTTCGGAGGGTTCATAAACCAAAGCCCTTGCAGAAACGACTAAGTATCGTTCGGGGGGTTCGTAAACCAAATTGCTTAGGAAAAACAACCGTTTGGTTCGGAGGGTTCGTAAACCAAAGCCCTTGCGGAAACGACGTAGTATCGTTCGGGGGGTTCGTAAACCAAATTGCTTAGCAAAAACGACGAAATTTGTTTCGGAGGGTTCATAAACCAAAGCAATTGCAGAAACGACTGTGTCGTTCGGGAGGTTCGTAAACCAAATTGCTTAGCAAAAACGCCGAAATTTGTTAAGGAGGGTTCATAAACCAAAGCCCTTGCAGAAACGACTAAGTATCGTTCGGGGGGTTCGTAAACCAAATTGCTTTGGAAAAACGACCGTTTGGTTCGGAGGGTTCATAAACCAAAGCCCTTGCAGAAACGACTAAGTATCGTTCGGGGGGTTCGTAAACCAAATTGCTTAGCAAAAACGACGAAATTTGTTTGGGAGGGTTCATAAACCAAAGCAATTGCAGAAACGACTAAGTGTCGTTCGGGGGGTTCGTAAACCAAATTGCTCAGCAAAAACGACGAAATTTGGTTCGGAGGGTTCATAAACCAAAGCCCTTGCAGAAACGACTAAGTATCGTTCGGGGGGTTCGTAAACCAAATTGCTTAGCAAAAACGACGAAATTTGGTTCGGAGGGTTCATAAACCAACGCCCTTGCAGAAACGACGAAGTATCGTTCGGGGGGTTCGTAAACCAAATTGCTTAGCAAAAACGACGAACTTAGTTTCGGAGGGTTCATAAACCAAAGCCCTTGCAGAAACGACTAAGTATCGTTCGGGGGGTTCGTAAACCAAATTGCTTAGGAAAAACGACCGTTTGGTTCGGAGGGTTCATAAACCAAAGCAATTGCAGAAACGACTAAGTGTCGTTCGGGGGGTTCGTAAACCACATTGCTTAGCAAAAACGACGAAATTTGTTAAGTGGGTTCATAAACCAAAGCCCTTGCAGAATCGACTAAGTATCGTTCGGGGGGTTCGTAAACCAAATTGCTCAGCAAAAACGACCATTTGTTTCGGAGGGTTCATAAACCAAAGCCCTTGCAGAAACGACTAAGTATCGTTCGGGGGGTTCGTAAACCAAATTGCTCAGCAAAAACGACCATTTGTTTCGGAGGGTTCGTAAACCAAAGCCCTTGCAGAAACGACTAAGTATCGTTCGGGGGGTTCGTAAACCAAATTGCTTAGGAAAAACGACCGTTTGGTTCGTAGGGTTCATAAACCAAAGCAATTGCAGAAACGACTAAGTGTCGTTCGTGGGGTTCGTAAACCACATTGCTTAGCTAAAACGACGAAATATGTTAAGGAGGGTTCATAAACCAAAGCCCTTGCAGAATCGACTAAGTATCGTTCGGGGGGTTCGTAAACCAAATTGCTTTGGAAAAACGACCTTTGGTTCGGAGGGTTCATAAACCAAAGCCCTTGCAGAAACGACAAAGTATCGTTCGGGGGGTTCGTAAACCAAATTGCTTAGCAAAAACGACGAAATTTGTTTCGGAGGGTTCATAAACCAAAGCCCTTGCAGAATCGACTAAGTATCGTTCGGGGGGTTCGTAAACCAAA
>CM068745.1:81691574-81696574 GCA_035084275.1 Hydrolagus colliei | reverse complement strand
GAGAGAGAGAGACTGAGAGAGGGAGAGAGAGAGAGAGATGGAAAGAGAGAGAGAAACTCACAGAGAGACTGAGAGAAAGAGAGAGAGAGAGAGACTGAGACAGGGAGACGACAGAGAGAGAGGGAGAGAGAGAGAGACAAAGTGAGAGAGAGAGAGAGAGAGACTGAGAGAGGGAGAGAGAGAGAGAGACTGAGACAGAGAGACGGAAAGAGAGACATAGAGAGAGGGAGACAGAGACCGTGACAGAGAGAGAGAAAGACAGAGAGTGTGACAGAGAGAGAGAGAGAGAGGCTGAGAGAGAGAGGGGGGGTGGTGAGAGAGAAAGAGACAGTGACAGAAAGAGAGAATGAGAGAGAGGGAGTGAGACAGAGAGACTGTGAGTGTGTGTGTGTGAGAGTGAGTGAGTGTGTGTGAGAGTGCGAGTGTGCGTGAGAGTGAGAGTGAGTGTGTGTGAGTGAGTGAGTGTGTGTCTGAGTGTGTGTGCTTGTCTGTGAGAGAGTGAGTGTGTGTGAGTATGTGTGAGAGTGAGTGTGTGAGAGTGTGTGAGTGAGTGTGAGAGTGTGTGTGTGTGAGAGTGAGTGTGTGAGAGTGAGTGTGTGTGTGTGAGTGTGTGAGTGATTGCGAGAGTGTGTGTGAGTGTGTGAGTGTGTGTGAGACTGAGTGTGTGCGACCAAACGACCAAGTTTGGTTGGGGGGTTTCATTAACCAAAGCGATTGCAGAAACGACTAAGTGTCGTTCGGTGGGTTCGTAAACCAAATTGCTTAGCAAAAACGACGAAGTTTGTTTCGGAGGGTTCATAAACCAAAGCCCTTGCAGGAACGACTAAGTATCGTTCGGGGGGTTCGTAAACCAAATTGCTAAGCAAAAATGACGAAATTTGTTTCGGAGGGTTCAGTAAACAAATCGATTGCAGAAACGCCTGACTGTCGTTCGGGGGGGTTCGTAAACCAAATTGCTTAGCAAAAACGACGAAATTTGTTAAGGAGGGTTCATAAACCAAAGCCCTTGCAGAAAGGACTAAGTATCGTTCGGGGGGTTCGTAAACCAAATTGCTTTGGAAAAACGACCGTTTGGTTCGGAGGGTTCATAAACCAAAGCCCTTGCAGAAACGACTAAGTATCGTTCGGGGGGTTCGTAAACCAAATTGCTTAGCAAAAACGACGAAATTTGTTTCGGAGGGTTCATAAACCAAAGCCCTTGCAGAAACGACTAAGTATCGGTCGGGGGGTTCGTAAACCAAATTGCTTAGGAAAAACGACCGTTTGGTTCGGAGGGTTCATAAACCAAAGCAATTGCAGAAACGACTAAGTGTCGTTCGGGGGGTTCGTAAACCACATTGCTTAGCAAAAACGACGAAATTTGTTAAGGAGGGTTCATAAACCAAAGCCCTTGCAGAAAGGACTAAGTATCGTTCGGGGGGTTCGTAAACCAAATTGCTTTGGAAAAACGACCGTTTGGTTCGGAGGGTTCATAAACCAAAGCCCTTGCAGAAACGACTAAGTATCGTTCGGGGGGTTCGTAAACCAAATTGCTTTGGAAAAACGACCGTTTGGATCGGAGGGTTCATAAACCAAAGCCCTTGCAGAAACGACTAAGTATCGTTCGGGGGGTTCGTAAACCAAATTGCTTAGCAAAAACGACGAAATTTGTTTCGGAGGGTTCATAAACCAAAGCCCTTGCAGAAACGACTAAGTATCGGTCGGGGGGTTCGTAAACCACATTGCTTAGGAAAAACGACCGTTTGGTTCGGAGGGTTCATAAACCAAAGCAATTGCAGAAACGACTAAGTGTCGTTCGGGGGGTTCGTAAACCACATTGCTTAGGAAAAACGACCGTTTGGTTCGGAGGGTTCATAAACCAAAGCGATTGCAGAAACGACTAAGTGTCGTTCGGTGGGTTCGTAAACCAAATTGCTTAGCAAAAACGACGAAGTTTGTTTCGGAGGGTTCATAAACCAAAGCCCTTGCAGGAACGACTAAGTATCGTTCGGGGGGTTCGTAAACCAAATTGCTAAGCAAAAATGACGAAATTTGTTTCGGAGGGTTCAGTAAACAAATCGATTGCAGAAACGCCTGACTGTCGTTCGGGGGGGTTCGTAAACCAAATTGCTTAGCAAAAACGACGAAATTTGTTAAGGAGGGTTCATAAACCAAAGCCCTTGCAGAAAGGACTAAGTATCGTTCGGGGGGTTCGTAAACCAAATTGCTTTGGAAAAACGACCGTTTGGTTCGGAGGGTTCATAAACCAAAGCCCTTGCAGAAACGACTAAGTATCGTTCGGGGGGTTCGTAAACCAAATTGCTTTGGAAAAACGACCGTTTGGATCGGAGGGTTCATAAACCAAAGCCCTTGCAGAAACGACTAAGTATCGTTCGGGGGGTTGGTAAACCAAATTGCTTAGCAAAAACGACGAAATTTGTTTCGGAGGGTTCATAAACCAAAGCCCTTGCAGAAACGACTAAGTATCGGTCGGGGGGTTCGTAAACCAAATTGCTTAGGAAAAACGACCGTTTGGTTCGGAGGGTTCATAAACCAAAGCAATTGCAGAAACGACTAAGTGTCGTTCGGGGGGTTCGTAAACGACATTGCTTAGCAAAAACGACGAAATTTGTTAAGGAGGGTTCATAAACCAAAGCCCTTGCAGAAACGACTAAGTATCGTTCGGGGGGTTCGTAAACCAAATTGCTCAGCAAAAACGACCATTACCAAAGCCCTTGCAGAAACGACTAAGTATCGTTCGGGGGGTTCGTAAACCAAATTGCTTTGGAAAAACGACCGTTTGGATCGGAGGGTTCATAAACCAAAGCCCTTGCAGAAACGACTAAGTATCGTTCGGGGGGTTCGTAAACCAAATTGCTTAGCAAAAACGACGAAATTTGTTTCGGAGGGTTCATAAACCAAAGCCCTTGCAGAAACGACTAAGTATCGGTCGGGGGGTTCGTAAACCAAATTGCTTAGGAAAAACGACCGTTTGTTTCGGAGGGTTCATAAACCAAAGCAATTGCAGAAACGACTAAGTATCGTTCGGGGGGTTCGTAAACCAAATTGCTTTGGAAAAACGACCGTTTGGATCGGAGGGTTCATAAACCAAAGCGATTGCAGAAACGACTAAGTGTCGTTCGGTGGGTTCGTAAACCAAATTGCTTAGCAAAAACGACGAAGTTTGTTTCGGAGGGTTCATAAACCAAAGCCCTTGCAGGAACGACTAAGTATCGTTCGGGGGGTTCGTAAACCAAATTGCTAAGCAAAAATGACGAAATTTGTTTCGGAGGGTTCATAAACCAAAGCAATTGCAGAAACGACTAAGTGTCGTTCGGGGGGTTCGTAAACCACATTGCTTAGCAAAAACGACGAAATTTGTTAAGGAGGGTTCATAAACCAAAGCCCTTGCAGAAAGGACTAAGTATCGTTCGGCGGGTTCGTAAACCAAATTGCTTTGGAAAAACGACCGTTTGGTTCGGAGGGTTCATAAACCAAAGCCCTTGCAGAAACGACTAAGTATCGTTCGGGGGGTTCGTAAACCAAATTGCTTTGGAAAAACGACCGTTTGGATCGGAGGGTTCATAAACCAAAGCCCTTGCAGAAACGACTAAGTATCGTTCGGGGGGTTCGTAAACCAAATTGCTTAGCAAAAACGACGAAATTTGTTTCGGAGGGTTCATAAACCAAAGCCCTTGCAGAAACGACTAAGTATCGGTCGGGGGGTTCGTAAACCAAATTGCTTAGGAAAAACGACCGTTTGGTTCGGAGGGTTCATAAACCAAAGCAATTGCAGAAACGACTAAGTGTCGTTCGGGGGGTTCGTAAACCACATTGCTTAGCAAAAACGACGAAATTTGTTAAGGAGGGTTCATAAACCAAAGCCCTTGCAGAAAGGACTAAGTATCGTTCGGGGGGTTCGTAAACCAAATTGCTTTGGAAAAACGACCGTTTGGTTCGGAGGGTTCATAAACCAAAGCCCTTGCAGAAACGACTAAGTATCGTTCGGGGGGTTCGTAAACCAAATTGCTTTGGAAAAACGACCGTTTGGATCGGAGGGTTCATAAACCAAAGCCCTTGCAGAAACGACTAAGTATCGTTCGGGGGGTTCGTAAACCAAATTGCTTAGCAAAAACGACGAAATTTGTTTCGGAGGGTTCATAAACCAAAGCCCTTGCAGAAACGACTAAGTATCGGTCGGGGGGTTCGTAAACCAAATTGCTTAGGAAAAACGACCGTTTGGTTCGGAGGGTTCATAAACCAAAGCAATTGCAGAAACGACTAAGTGTCGTTCGGGGGGTTCGTAAACCACATTGCTTAGCAAAAACGACGAAATTTGTTAAGGAGGGTTCATAAACCAAAGCCCTTGCAGAAAGGACTAAGTATCGTTCGGGGGGTTCGTAAACCAAATTGCTTTGGAAAAACGACCGTTTGGTTCGGAGGGTTCATAAACCAAAGCCCTTGCAGAAACGACTAAGTATCGTTCGGGGGGTTCGTAAACCAAATTGCTTTGGAAAAACGACCGTTTGGATCGGAGGGTTCATAAACCAAAGCCCTTGCAGAAACGACTAAGTATCGTTCGGGGGGTTCGTAAACCAAATTGCTTAGCAAAAACGACGAAATTTGTTTCGGAGGGTTCATAAACCAAAGCCCTTGCAGAAACGACTAAGTATCGGTCGGGGGGTTCGTAAACCAAATTGCTTAGGAAAAACGACCGTTTGGTTCGGAGGGTTCATAAACCAAAGCAATTGCAGAAACGACTAAGTGTCGTTCGGGGGGTTCGTAAACCACATTGCTTAGCAAAAACGACGAAATTTGTTAAGGAGGGTTCATAAACCAAAGCCCTTGCAGAAAGGACTAAGTATCGTTCGGGGGGTTCGTAAACCAAATTGCTTTGGAAAAACGACCGTTTGGTTCGGAGGGTTCATAAACCAAAGCCCTTGCATAAACGACTAAGTATCGTTCGGGGGGTTCGTAAACCAAATTGCTTTGGAAAAACGACCGTTTGGATCGGAGGGTTC
>CM068745.1:81679074-81681574 GCA_035084275.1 Hydrolagus colliei | reverse complement strand
GGGAGTCCGTGAACACCGGGTACAACACTAGAGAAGCGGAGGTGCCCACTTTGCCTCCTTGTAGACAGAGAATTGTTTCCTTTTCGCTGCCAGGCCGGCCAGCGTTTTCAGACTGCTACAGCGCACGGCCTTGCCACCGGCCGGCTACCATCGTCAAAAAGCTCATCGGTTCCGCAAAGATTAAGGTACTTCGTGCCAGCGAACAAAAAGGACGACCCTCGTTGTGTTGCTTCCAAGCACACCTTCCATCAACAGCGCGTCCACCCACCACAGTGGGGGGGAAGAGAGGAACTTTTGTGCCTGAACACCAGTAAGTAAAACCGGCCCGCACAAAGCCCTCCCACATCGCGCGTGACAGCCAAATCGATCAGTAAAGGGACAGCACCACGCCGCCGTGGCCTGTCGTCAAAACTCTCTTGTCGAAAGAGATTAAATTTAAAATAAGCAATTAAATGCATGGATGCAGTATCATTTTGCCTCACGCCAGGCTGGGGTGGCGACAGTTCGGCAGCCCATTTCACTCTGACACAGCCGAACTTGAAAATCACGATGGTCTTTATAAATTTTTCTCACCTCCTCTAAATTACCCCGACACGTCGCAAGACCACCGTCGGGAAAAGGGTCACATCACCCTCCATTGGGAAAAAACACCCTGCACACGCAAGCCGCTTGCTACCCGAGCACGGTTCAAGCCTGCAAAGTCGATCCCTTAGGAGCTCCGCAAGCAGCTACTGTTTCACACTCTGGACCACCTCCCTGGAAAGGGTCACCAAGAAAGAAAGCGGGAAATCCGCTCACCAAAGCCGAAATTAGCAAGCAATCAACGGCCGGAAACTCCAAATCCGATCCGATGGTGACTACGGAAATAATAAAGAACGGTTAAAACAACGAAACGACCATCGGCAAACGTACCGGGAGGTGCTCCCGTTCACGGCAAACCAAACCATTGGTTCTACCGTGTTTTCAGAACCGAAGCGTTTCACCGGGAAAATCCGGATAGCATGCCGAGAAATGAGCCTCGGAATCGAACACCAGGCCAACATTACCCGCTGTATTCAAACTTTCATATCTCGAGGCCACAATGTGGTAGCCACCCGGCGAAAAGGGCAGCGGGCTCGACAGACCATCGGGCACACCACGGCAGCAGCACATTTGCCGTTTCTGGCAAAGTGTCCTTCGGGGGGTTCGTAAACCAGATGGCTTAGAAAAAACGACCAAGTTTGGTTAGGAGGGTTCATTAACCAAACCGATTGCAGAAACGACTAAGTGTCGTTCGGGGGGTTCGTAAACCAAATTGCTTAGCAAAAACGACCAAGTTTGGTTGGGAGGGTTCATTAACCAAAACGATTGCAGAAACGACTAAGTGTCGTTCGGGGGGTTCGTAAACCAAATTGCTGAGCAAAAACGACCAAGTTTGCTTCGGTGGGTTCATTAACCAAACCGATTGCAGAAACGACGAAGTGTCGTTCGGGGGGGTTCGTAAACCAAATTGCTGAGCAAAAACGACCAAGTTTGCTTCGGTGGGTTCATTAACCAAACCGATTGCAGAAACGACGAAGTGTCGTTCGGGGGGTTCGTAAACCAAATTGCTTAGCAAAAACGACGAAATATGTTTCGGAGGGTTCATAAACCAAAGCCCTTGAAGAATCGACTAAGTGTCGTTCGGGGGGTTCGTAAACCAAATTGTTTAGCAAAAACGACGAAATTTGTTTCGGAGGGTTCATAAACCAAAGCAATTGCAGAAACGACTAAGTGTCGTTCGTGGGGTTCGTAAACCACATTGCTGAGCAAAAACGACGAAATTTGTTAAGGAGGGTTCATAAACCAAAGCCCTTGCAGAATCGACTAAGTATCGTTCGGGGGGTTCGTAAACCAAATTGCTCAGCAAAAACGACGAAATTTGTTTCGGAGGGTTCAGAAACCAAAGCCCTTGCAGAAACGACTAAGTATCGTTCGGGGGGTTCGTAAACCAAATTGCTTTGGAAAAACGACCGTTTGGATCGGAGGGTTCATAAACCAAAGCCCTTGCAGAAACGACTAAGTATCGTTCGGGGGGTTCGTAAACCAAATTTCTTAGGAAAAACAACCGTTTGGTTCGGAGGGTTCATAAACCAAAGCCCTTGCAGAAACGACGTAGTATCGTTCGGGGGGTTCGTATACCAAATTGCTTAGCAAAAACGACGAAATTTGTTTCGGAGGGTTCATAAACCAAAGCAATTGCAGAAACGACTGTGTCGTTCGGGGGGTTCGTAAACCAAATTGCTTAGCAAAAACGACGAAATTTGTTAAGGAGGGTTCATAAACCAAAGCCCTTGCAGAAACGACTAAGTATCGTTCGGGGGGTTCGTAAACCAAATTGCTTTGGAAAAACGACCGTTTGGTTCGGAGGGTTCATAAACCAAAGCCCTTGCAGAAACGACTAAGTATCGTTTGGGGGGTTCGTAAACCAAATTGCTTAGCAAAAACGACGAAATATGGATCGGAGGGTTCATAAACCAAC
>CM068745.1:81671574-81674074 GCA_035084275.1 Hydrolagus colliei | reverse complement strand
AGAGAGAGAGAGAGACTGAGAGAAAGAGAGAGAGAGAGAGAGAGAGAGAGAGAGAGAGAGAGAGAGAGAGACTGAGAGACAGAGAGAGACTGAGAGAGAGACTGAGAGAGCGAGAGACACAGAGAGAGAGAGAGACACACACACACACACAGAGACACACAGAGAGAGAGACCCCCACATACAGAGACTGAGACAGAGAGACTGAGAGAGAGAGAGAGAGAGAGAGACAGAGAGAGAATGAGAGCGAGACTGAGAGAGAGAGAGACACGACAGAGAGAGAGCGAGATTGAGAGAGAGAGAGATAGAGATACAGACAGAGAGAGTGAGAGAGAGAGACACACAGAGAGAGAGAGAGACTGAGAGAGACAGAGACTGAGAGAGAGAGCGAATGAGAGAGGGGGAGTGAGAGAGAGAGAGACTGAGAGAGACAGAGAGACAGACAGAGAGAGGGAGAGAGAGATTGAGAGTGTGAAAGAGACCGAGAGAGTAAGAGAGACTGAGAGAGAGAGAGAGGGAGAGAGAGAGAGTGGGACAGAGAGAGAGAGACTGAGAGAGAGACAGAGAGAGAGACAGAGAGAGAGACAGAGAGAGAGAGAGAGACTGAGAGAGAGAGAGAGAGAGACTGAGAGCGCGCGAGAGAGAGAGAGAACAACTGAGACAGAGATAGAGAGAGATGGAAAGAGAGAGAGGAACTCAGAGAGAGACTGAGAGAGAGAATGAGAGAGAGGGGGGGGGGGGTAGGGATGAGAGAGACAGAGACTGAGAGACAAGGAGAGAGAGAGAGAGAGGGATGGAGGGAGGGTTGGGGGAGTGGATGAGAGGGAGAGAGACTGAGACAGAGAGACGGACAGAGAGAGAGACAGAGAGACAGAGAGAGAGAGAGAGAGAGAGAGAGGGAGGGAGGGAGGGAGGGAGTGCGAGAGAGAGATTGAGAGAGAGAAAGAGATACAGACAGAGAGAGTGACAGAGAGAGAGGGAGGCTTTGAAAGACAGACTGAGAGAGAGAGATGGAAAGAGAGAGAGAAACTCACAGAGAGACTGAGAGAGAGAGACTGAGTGAGAGAGAGACTGAGAGAAAGAGAGAGAGAGAGAGACTGAGACAGAGAGACGAGAGAGAGAGAGACAGAGAGAGAGAGAGAGAGAGAGACTGAGAGAGGGAGAGAGAGAGAGAGATGGAAAGAGAGAGAGAAACTCACAGAGAGACTGAGAGAAAGAGAGAGAGAGAGAGACTGAGACAGGGAGACGACAGAGAGAGAGGGAGAGAGAGAGAGACAGAGCGAGAGAGAGAGAGAGAGAGACTGAGAGAGGGAGAGAGAGAGAGAGACTGAGACAGAGAGACGGAAAGAGAGACATAGAGAGAGGGAGACAGAGACCGTGACAGAGAGAGAGAAAGACAGAGAGTGTGACAGAGAGAGAGAGAGAGAGGCTGAGAGAGAGAGGGGGGGTGGTGAGAGAGAAAGAGACAGTGACAGAAAGAGAGAATGAGAGAGAGGGAGTGAGACAGAGAGACTGTGAGTGTGTGTGTGTGAGAGTGAGTGAGTGTGTGTGAGAGTGCGAGTGTGCGTGAGAGTGAGAGTGAGTGTGTGTGAGTGAGTGAGTGTGTGTCTGAGTGTGTGTGCTTGTCTGTGAGAGAGTGAGTGTGTGTGAGTATGTGTGAGAGTGAGTGTGTGAGAGTGTGTGAGTGAGTGTGAGAGTGTGTGTGTGTGAGAGTGAGTGTGTGAGAGTGAGTGTGTGTGTGTGAGTGTGTGAGTGATTGCGAGAGTGTGTGTGAGTGTGTGTGAGACTGAGTGTGTGCGACCAAACGACCAAGTTTGGTTGGGGGGTTTCATTAACCAAAGCGATTGCAGAAACGACTAAGTGTCGTTCGGTGGGTTCGTAAACCAAATTGCTTAGCAAAAACGACGAAGTTTGTTTCGGAGGGTTCATAAACCAAAGCCCTTGCAGGAACGACTAAGTATCGTTCGGGGGGTTCGTAAACCAAATTGCTAAGCAAAAATGACGAAATTTGTTTCGGAGGGTTCAGTAAACAAATCGATTGCAGAAACGCCTGACTGTCGTTCGGGGGGGTTCGTAAACCAAATTGCTTAGCAAAAACGACGAAATTTGTTAAGGAGGGTTCATAAACCAAAGCCCTTGCAGAAAGGACTAAGTATCGTTCGGGGGGTTCGTAAACCAAATTGCTTTGGAAAAACGACCGTTTGGTTCGGAGGGTTCATAAACCAAAGCCCTTGCAGAAACGACTAAGTATCGTTCGGGGGGTTCGTAAACCAAATTGCTTAGCAAAAACGACGAAATTTGTTTGGGAGGGTTCATAAACCAAAGCAATTGCAGAAACGACTAAGTGTCGTTCGGGGGGTTCGTAAACCAAATTGCTCAGCAAAAACGACGAAATTTGGTTCGGAGGGTTCATAAACCAAAGCCCTTGCAGAAACGACTAAGTATCGTTCGGGGGGTTCGTAAACCAAATTGCTTAGCAAAAACGACGAAATTTGGTTCGGAG
>CM068745.1:81646574-81666574 GCA_035084275.1 Hydrolagus colliei | reverse complement strand
GTTCAGTAAACAAATCGATTGCAGAAACGCCTGACTGTCGTTCGGGGGGGTTCGTAAACCAAATTGCTTAGCAAAAACGACGAAATTTGTTAAGGAGGGTTCATAAACCAAAGCCCTTGCAGAAAGGACTAAGTATCGTTCGGGGGGTTCGTAAACCAAATTGCTTTGGAAAAACGACCGTTTGGTTCGGAGGGTTCATAAACCAAAGCCCTTGCAGAAACGACTAAGTATCGTTCGGGGGGTTCGTAAACCAAATTGCTTTGGAAAAACGACCGTTTGGATCGGAGGGTTCATAAACCAAAGCCCTTGCAGAAACGACTAAGTATCGTTCGGGGGGTTGGTAAACCAAATTGCTTAGCAAAAACGACGAAATTTGTTTCGGAGGGTTCATAAACCAAAGCCCTTGCAGAAACGACTAAGTATCGGTCGGGGGGTTCGTAAACCAAATTGCTTAGGAAAAACGACCGTTTGGTTCGGAGGGTTCATAAACCAAAGCAATTGCAGAAACGACTAAGTGTCGTTCGGGGGGTTCGTAAACGACATTGCTTAGCAAAAACGACGAAATTTGTTAAGGAGGGTTCATAAACCAAAGCCCTTGCAGAAACGACTAAGTATCGTTCGGGGGGTTCGTAAACCAAATTGCTCAGCAAAAACGACCATTACCAAAGCCCTTGCAGAAACGACTAAGTATCGTTCGGGGGGTTCGTAAACCAAATTGCTTTGGAAAAACGACCGTTTGGATCGGAGGGTTCATAAACCAAAGCCCTTGCAGAAACGACTAAGTATCGTTCGGGGGGTTCGTAAACCAAATTGCTTAGCAAAAACGACGAAATTTGTTTCGGAGGGTTCATAAACCAAAGCCCTTGCAGAAACGACTAAGTATCGTTCGGGGGGTTCGTAAACCAAATTGCTTTGGAAAAACGACCGTTTGGATCGGAGGGTTCATAAACCAAAGCGATTGCAGAAACGACTAAGTGTCGTTCGGTGGGTTCGTAAACCAAATTGCTTAGCAAAAACGACGAAGTTTGTTTCGGAGGGTTCATAAACCAAAGCCCTTGCAGGAACGACTAAGTATCGTTCGGGGGGTTCGTAAACCAAATTGCTAAGCAAAAATGACGAAATTTGTTTCGGAGGGTTCATAAACCAAAGCAATTGCAGAAACGACTAAGTGTCGTTCGGGGGGTTCGTAAACCACATTGCTTAGCAAAAACGACGAAATTTGTTAAGGAGGGTTCATAAACCAAAGCCCTTGCAGAAAGGACTAAGTATCGTTCGGCGGGTTCGTAAACCAAATTGCTTTGGAAAAACGACCGTTTGGTTCGGAGGGTTCATAAACCAAAGCCCTTGCAGAAACGACTAAGTATCGTTCGGGGGGTTCGTAAACCAAATTGCTTTGGAAAAACGACCGTTTGGATCGGAGGGTTCATAAACCAAAGCCTTTGCAGAAACGACTAAGTATCGTTCGGGGGGTTCGTAAACCAAATTGCTTAGCAAAAACGACGAAATTTGTTTCGGAGGGTTCATAAACCAAAGCCCTTGCAGAAACGACTAAGTATCGGTCGGGGGGTTCGTAAACCAAATTGCTTAGGAAAAACGACCGTTTGTTTCGGAGGGTTCATAAACCAAAGCAATTGCAGAAACGACTAAGTATCGTTCGGGGGGTTCGTAAACCAAATTGCTTTGGAAAAACGACCGTTTGGATCGGAGGGTTCATAAACCAAAGCGATTGCAGAAACGACTAAGTGTCGTTCGGTGGGTTCGTAAACCAAATTGCTTAGCAAAAACGACGAAGTTTGTTTCGGAGGGTTCATAAACCAAAGCCCTTGCAGGAACGACTAAGTATCGTTCGGGGGGTTCGTAAACCAAATTGCTAAGCAAAAATGACGAAATTTGTTTCGGAGGGTTCATAAACCAAAGCAATTGCAGAAACGACTAAGTATCGTTCGGGGGGTTCGTAAACCAAATTGCTTAGCAAAAACGACGAAATTTGTTTCGGAGGGTTCATAAACCAAAGCCCTTGCAGAAACGACTAAGTATCGGTCGGGGGGTTCGTAAACCAAATTGCTTAGGAAAAACGACCGTTTGGTTCGGAGGGTTCATAAACCAAAGCAATTGCAGAAACGACTAAGTGTCGTTCGGGGGGTTCGTAAACCACATTGCTTAGCAAAAACGACGAAATTTGTTAAGGAGGGTTCATAAACCAAAGCCCTTGCAGAAAGGACTAAGTATCGTTCGGGGGGTTCGTAAACCAAATTGCTTTGGAAAAACGACCGTTTGGTTCGGAGGGTTCATAAACCAAAGCCCTTGCAGAAACGACTAAGTATCGTTCGGGGGGTTCGTAAACCAAATTGCTTTGGAAAAACGACCGTTTGGATCGGAGGGTTCATAAACCAAAGCCCTTGCAGAAACGACTAAGTATCGTTCGGGGGGTTCGTAAACCAAATTGCTTAGCAAAAACGACGAAATTTGTTTCGGAGGGTTCATAAACCAAAGCCCTTGCAGAAACGACTAAGTATCGGTCGGGGGGTTCGTAAACCAAATTGCTTGGGAAAAACGACCGTTTGGTTCGGAGGGTTCATAAACCAAAGCAATTGCAGAAACGACTAAGTGTCGTTCGGGGGGTTCGTAAACCACATTGCTTAGCAAAAACGACGAAATTTGTTAAGGAGGGTTCATAAACCAAAGCCCTTGCAGAAAGGACTAAGTATCGTTCGGGGGGTTCGTAAACCAAATTGCTTTGGAAAAACGACCGTTTGGTTCGGAGGGTTCATAAACCAAAGCCCTTGCAGAAACGACTAAGTATCGTTCGGGGGGTTCGTAAACCAAATTGCTTTGGAAAAACGACCGTTTGGATCGGAGGGTTCATAAACCAAAGCCCTTGCAGAAACGACTAAGTATCGTTCGGGGGGTTCGTAAACCAAATTGCTTAGCAAAAACGACGAAATTTGTTTCGGAGGGTTCATAAACCAAAGCCCTTGCAGAAACGACTAAGTATCGGTCGGGGGGTTCGTAAACCAAATTGCTTAGGAAAAACGACCGTTTGGTTCGGAGGGTTCATAAACCAAAGCAATTGCAGAAACGACTAAGTGTCGTTCGGGGGGTTCGTAAACCACATTGCTTAGCAAAAACGACGAAATTTGTTAAGGAGGGTTCATAAACCAAAGCCCTTGCAGAAAGGACTAAGTATCGTTCGGGGGGTTCGTAAACCAAATTGCTTTGGAAAAACGACCGTTTGGTTCGGAGGGTTCATAAACCAAAGCCCTTGCAGAAACGACTAAGTATCGTTCGGGGGGTTCGTAAACCAAATTGCTTTGGAAAAACGACCGTTTGGATCGGAGGGTTCATAAACCAAAGCCCTTGCAGAAACGACTAAGTATCGTTCGGGGGGTTCGTAAACCAAATTGCTTAGCAAAAACGACGAAATTTGTTTCGGAGGGTTCATAAACCAAAGCCCTTGCAGAAACGACTAAGTATCGGTCGGGGGGTTCGTAAACCAAATTGCTTAGGAAAAACGACCGTTTGGTTCGGAGGGTTCATAAACCAAAGCAATTGCAGAAACGACTAAGTGTCGTTCGGGGGGTTCGTAAACCACATTGCTTAGCAAAAACGACGAAATTTGTTAAGGAGGGTTCATAAACCAAAGCCCTTGCAGAAAGGACTAAGTATCGTTCGGGGGGTTCGTAAACCAAATTGCTTTGGAAAAACGACCGTTTGGTTCGGAGGGTTCATAAACCAAAGCCCTTGCAGAAACGACTAAGTATCGTTCGGGGGGTTCGTAAACCAAATTGCTTTGGAAAAACGACCGTTTGGATCGGAGGGTTCATAAACCAAAGCCCTTGCTGAAACGACTAAGTATCGTTCGGGGGGTTCGTAAACCAAATTGCTTAGCAAAAACGACGAAATTTGTTTCGGAGGGTTCATAAACCAAAGCCCTTGCAGAAACGACTAAGTATCGGTCGGGGGGTTCGTAAACCAAATTGCTTAGGAAAAACGACCGTTTGGTTCGGAGGGTTCATAAACCAAAGCAATTGCAGAAACGACTAAGTGTCGTTCGGGGGGTTCGTAAACCACATTGCTTAGGAAAAACGACCGTTTGGTTCGGAGGGTTCATAAACCAAAGCAATTGCAGAAACGACTAAGTGTCGTTCGGGGGGTTCGTAAACCACATTGCTTAGCAAAAACGACGAAATTTGTTTCGGAGGGTTCATAAACCAAAGCCCTTGCAGAAACGACTAAGTATCGGTCGGGGGGTTCGTAAACCAAATTGCTTAGGAAAAACGACCGTTTGGTTCGGAGGGTTCATAAACCAAAGCAATTGCAGAAACGACTAAGTGTCGTTCGGGGGGTTCGTAAACCACATTGCTTAGCAAAAACGACGAAATTTGTTAAGGAGGGTTCATAAACCAAAGCCCTTGCAGAAAGGACTAAGTATCGTTCGGGGGGTTCGTAAACCAAATTGCTTTGGAAAAACGACCGTTTGGTTCGGAGGGTTCATAAACCAAAGCCCTTGCAGAAACGACTAAGTATCGTTCGGGGGGTTCGTAAACCAAATTGCTTTGGAAAAACGACCGTTTGGATCGGAGGGTTCATAAACCAAAGCCCTTGCAGAAACGACTAAGTATCGTTCGGGGGGTTCGTAAACCAAATTGCTTAGCAAAAACGACGAAATTTGTTTCGGAGGGTTCATAAACCAAAGCCCTTGCAGAAACGACTAAGTATCGGTCGGGGGGTTCGTAAACCAAATTGCTTAGGAAAAACGACCGTTTGGTTCGGAGGGTTCATAAACCAAAGCAATTGCAGAAACGACTAAGTGTCGTTCGGGGGGTTCGTAAACCACATTGCTTAGCAAAAACGACGAAATTTGTTAAGGAGGGTTCATAAACCAAAGCCCTTGCAGAAAGGACTAAGTATCGTTCGGGGGGTTCGTAAACCAAATTGCTTTGGAAAAACGACCGTTTGGTTCGGAGGGTTCATAAACCAAAGCCCTTGCAGAAACGACTAAGTATCGTTCGGGGGGTTCGTAAACCAAATTGCTTTGGAAAAACGACCGTTTGGATCGGAGGGTTCATAAACCAAAGCCCTTGCAGAAACGACTAAGTATCGTTCGGGGGGTTCGTAAACCAAATTGCTTAGCAAAAACGACGAAATTTGTTTCGGAGGGTTCATAAACCAAAGCCCTTGCAGAAACGACTAAGTATCGGTCGGGGGGTTCGTAAACCAAATTGCTTAGGAAAAACGACCGTTTGGTTCGGAGGGTTCATAAACCAAAGCAATTGCAGAAACGACTAAGTGTCGTTCGGGGGGTTCGTAAACCACATTGCTTAGCAAAAACGACGAAATTTGTTAAGGAGGGTTCATAAACCAAAGCCCTTGCAGAAAGGACTAAGTATCGTTCGGGGGGTTCGTAAACCAAATTGCTTTGGAAAAACGACCGTTTGGTTCGGAGGGTTCATAAACCAAAGCCCTTGCAGAAACGACTAAGTATCGTTCGGGGGGTTCGTAAACCAAATTGCTTTGGAAAAACGACCGTTTGGATCGGAGGGTTCATAAACCAAAGCCCTTGCTGAAACGACTAAGTATCGTTCGGGGGGTTCGTAAACCAAATTGCTTAGCAAAAACGACGAAATTTGTTTCGGAGGGTTCATAAACCAAAGCCCTTGCAGAAACGACTAAGTATCGGTCGGGGGGTTCGTAAACCAAATTGCTTAGGAAAAACGACCGTTTGGTTCGGAGGGTTCATAAACCAAAGCAATTGCAGAAACGACTAAGTGTCGTTCGGGGGGTTCGTAAACCACATTGCTTAGGAAAAACGACCGTTTGGTTCGGAGGGTTCATAAACCAAAGCAATTGCAGAAACGACTAAGTGTCGTTCGGGGGGTTCGTAAACCACATTGCTTAGCAAAAACGACGAAATTTGTTTCGGAGGGTTCATAAACCAAAGCCCTTGCAGAAACGACTAAGTATCGGTCGGGGGGTTCGTAAACCAAATTGCTTAGGAAAAACGACCGTTTGGTTCGGAGGGTTCATAAACCAAAGCAATTGCAGAAACGACTAAGTGTCGTTCGGGGGGTTCGTAAACCACATTGCTTAGCAAAAACGACGAAATTTGTTAAGGAGGGTTCATAAACCAAAGCCCTTGCAGAAAGGACTAAGTATCGTTCGGGGGGTTCGTAAACCAAATTGCTTTGGAAAAACGACCGTTTGGTTCGGAGGGTTCATAAACCAAAGCCCTTGCAGAAACGACTAAGTATCGTTCGGGGGGTTCGTAAACCAAATTGCTTTGGAAAAACGACCGTTTGGATCGGAGGGTTCATAAACCAAAGCCCTTGCAGAAACGACTAAGTATCGTTCGGGGGGTTCGTAAACCAAATTGCTTAGCAAAAACGACGAAATTTGTTTCGGAGGGTTCATAAACCAAAGCCCTTGCAGAAACGACTAAGTATCGGTCGGGGGGTTCGTAAACCAAATTGCTTGGGAAAAACGACCGTTTGGTTCGGAGGGTTCATAAACCAAAGCAATTGCAGAAACGACTAAGTGTCGTTCGGGGGGTTCGTAAACCACATTGCTTAGCAAAAACGACGAAATTTGTTAAGGAGGGTTCATAAACCAAAGCCCTTGCAGAAAGGACTAAGTATCGTTCGGGGGGTTCGTAAACCAAATTGCTTTGGAAAAACGACCGTTTGGTTCGGAGGGTTCATAAACCAAAGCCCTTGCAGAAACGACTAAGTATCGTTCGGGGGGTTCGTAAACCAAATTGCTTTGGAAAAACGACCGTTTGGATCGGAGGGTTCATAAACCAAAGCCCTTGCAGAAACGACGAAGTATCGTTCGGGGGGTTCGTAAACCAAATTGCTTAGCAAAAACGACGAAATTTGTTTCGGAGGGTTCATAAACCAAAGCCCTTGCAGAAACGACTAAGTATCGGTCGGGGGGTTCGTAAACCAAATTGCTTAGGAAAAACGACCGTTTGGTTCGGAGGGTTCATAAACCAAAGCAATTGCAGAAACGACTAAGTGTCGTTCGGGGGGTTCGTAAACCACATTGCTTAGCAAAAACGACGAAATTTGTTAAGGAGGGTTCATAAACCAAAGCCCTTGCAGAAAGGACTAAGTATCGTTCGGGGGGTTCGTAAACCAAATTGCTTTGGAAAAACGACCGTTTGGTTCGGAGGGTTCATAAACCAAAGCCCTTGCAGAAACGACTAAGTATCGTTCGGGGGGTTCGTAAACCAAATTGCTTTGGAAAAACGACCGTTTGGATCGGAGGGTTCATAAACCAAAGCCCTTGCAGAAACGACTAAGTATCGTTCGGGGGGTTCGTAAACCAAATTGCTTAGCAAAAACGACGAAATTTGTTTCGGAGGGTTCATAAACCAAAGCCCTTGCAGAAACGACTAAGTATCGGTCGGGGGGTTCGTAAACCAAATTGCTTAGGAAAAACGACCGTTTGGTTCGGAGGGTTCATAAACCAAAGCAATTGCAGAAACGACTAAGTGTCGTTCGGGGGGTTCGTAAACCACATTGCTTAGCAAAAACGACGAAATTTGTTAAGGAGGGTTCATAAACCAAAGCCCTTGCAGAAAGGACTAAGTATCGTTCGGGGGGTTCGTAAACCAAATTGCTTTGGAAAAACGACCGTTTGGTTCGGAGGGTTCATAAACCAAAGCCCTTGCAGAAACGACTAAGTATCGTTCGGGGGGTTCGTAAACCAAATTGCTTTGGAAAAACGACCGTTTGGATCGGAGGGTTCATAAACCAAAGCCCTTGCTGAAACGACTAAGTATCGTTCGGGGGGTTCGTAAACCAAATTGCTTAGCAAAAACGACGAAATTTGTTTCGGAGGGTTCATAAACCAAAGCCCTTGCAGAAACGACTAAGTATCGGTCGGGGGGTTCGTAAACCAAATTGCTTAGGAAAAACGACCGTTTGGTTCGGAGGGTTCATAAACCAAAGCAATTGCAGAAACGACTAAGTGTCGTTCGGGGGGTTCGTAAACCACATTGCTTAGGAAAAACGACCGTTTGGTTCGGAGGGTTCATAAACCAAAGCAATTGCAGAAACGACTAAGTGTCGTTCGGGGGGTTCGTAAACCACATTGCTTAGCAAAAACGACGAAATTTGTTTCGGAGGGTTCATAAACCAAAGCCCTTGCAGAAACGACTAAGTATCGGTCGGGGGGTTCGTAAACCAAATTGCTTAGGAAAAACGACCGTTTGGTTCGGAGGGTTCATAAACCAAAGCAATTGCAGAAACGACTAAGTGTCGTTCGGGGGGTTCGTAAACCACATTGCTTAGCAAAAACGACGAAATTTGTTAAGGAGGGTTCATAAACCAAAGCCCTTGCAGAAAGGACTAAGTATCGTTCGGGGGGTTCGTAAACCAAATTGCTTTGGAAAAACGACCGTTTGGTTCGGAGGGTTCATAAACCAAAGCCCTTGCAGAAACGACTAAGTATCGTTCGGGGGGTTCGTAAACCAAATTGCTTTGGAAAAACGACCGTTTGGATCGGAGGGTTCATAAACCAAAGCCCTTGCAGAAACGACTAAGTATCGTTCGGGGGGTTCGTAAACCAAATTGCTTAGCAAAAACGACGAAATTTGTTTCGGAGGGTTCATAAACCAAAGCCCTTGCAGAAACGACTAAGTATCGGTCGGGGGGTTCGTAAACCAAATTGCTTAGGAAAAACGACCGTTTGGTTCGGAGGGTTCATAAACCAAAGCAATTGCAGAAACGACTAAGTGTCGTTCGGGGGGTTCGTAAACCACATTGCTTAGCAAAAACGACGAAATTTGTTAAGGAGGGTTCATAAACCAAAGCCCTTGCAGAAAGGACTAAGTATCGTTCGGGGGGTTCGTAAACCAAATTGCTTTGGAAAAACGACCGTTTGGTTCGGAGGGTTCATAAACCAAAGCCCTTGCAGAAACGACTAAGTATCGTTCGGGGGGTTCGTAAACCAAATTGCTTTGGAAAAACGACCGTTTGGATCGGAGGGTTCATAAACCAAAGCCCTTGCAGAAACGACTAAGTATCGTTCGGGGGGTTCGTAAACCAAATTGCTTAGCAAAAACGACGAAATTTGTTTCGGAGGGTTCATAAACCAAAGCCCTTGCAGAAACGACTAAGTATCGGTCGGGGGGTTCGTAAACCAAATTGCTTAGGAAAAACGACCGTTTGGTTCGGAGGGTTCATAAACCAAAGCAATTGCAGAAACGACTAAGTGTCGTTCGGGGGGTTCGTAAACCACATTGCTTAGCAAAAACGACGAAATTTGTTAAGGAGGGTTCATAAACCAAAGCCCTTGCAGAAAGGACTAAGTATCGTTCGGGGGGTTCGTAAACCAAATTGCTTTGGAAAAACGACCGTTTGGTTCGGAGGGTTCATAAACCAAAGCCCTTGCAGAAACGACTAAGTATCGTTCGGGGGGTTCGTAAACCAAATTGCTTTGGAAAAACGACCGTTTGGATCGGAGGGTTCATAAACCAAAGCCCTTGCTGAAACGACTAAGTATCGTTCGGGGGGTTCGTAAACCAAATTGCTTAGCAAAAACGACGAAATTTGTTTCGGAGGGTTCATAAACCAAAGCCCTTGCAGAAACGACTAAGTATCGGTCGGGGGGTTCGTAAACCAAATTGCTTAGGAAAAACGACCGTTTGGTTCGGAGGGTTCATAAACCAAAGCAATTGCAGAAACGACTAAGTGTCGTTCGGGGGGTTCGTAAACCACATTGCTTAGGAAAAACGACCGTTTGGTTCGGAGGGTTCATAAACCAAAGCAATTGCAGAAACGACTAAGTGTCGTTCGGGGGGTTCGTAAACCACATTGCTTAGCAAAAACGACGAAATTTGTTTCGGAGGGTTCATAAACCAAAGCCCTTGCAGAAACGACTAAGTATCGGTCGGGGGGTTCGTAAACCAAATTGCTTAGGAAAAACGACCGTTTGGTTCGGAGGGTTCATAAACCAAAGCAATTGCAGAAACGACTAAGTGTCGTTCGGGGGGTTCGTAAACCACATTGCTTAGCAAAAACGACGAAATTTGTTAAGGAGGGTTCATAAACCAAAGCCCTTGCAGAAAGGACTAAGTATCGTTCGGGGGGTTCGTAAACCAAATTGCTTTGGAAAAACGACCGTTTGGTTCGGAGGGTTCATAAACCAAAGCCCTTGCAGAAACGACTAAGTATCGTTCGGGGGGTTCGTAAACCAAATTGCTTTGGAAAAACGACCGTTTGGATCGGAGGGTTCATAAACCAAAGCCCTTGCAGAAACGACTAAGTATCGTTCGGGGGGTTCGTAAACCAAATTGCTTAGCAAAAACGACGAAATTTGTTTCGGAGGGTTCATAAACCAAAGCCCTTGCAGAAACGACTAAGTATCGGTCGGGGGGTTCGTAAACCAAATTGCTTAGGAAAAACGACCGTTTGGTTCGGAGGGTTCATAAACCAAAGCAATTGCAGAAACGACTAAGTGTCGTTCGGGGGGTTCGTAAACCACATTGCTTAGCAAAAACGACGAAATTTGTTAAGGAGGGTTCATAAACCAAAGCCCTTGCAGAAAGGACTAAGTATCGTTCGGGGGGTTCGTAAACCAAATTGCTTTGGAAAAACGACCGTTTGGTTCGGAGGGTTCATAAACCAAAGCCCTTGCAGAAACGACTAAGTATCGTTCGGGGGGTTCGTAAACCAAATTGCTTTGGAAAAACGACCGTTTGGATCGGAGGGTTCATAAACCAAAGCCCTTGCAGAAACGACTAAGTATCGTTCGGGGGGTTCGTAAACCAAATTGCTTAGCAAAAACGACGAAATTTGTTTCGGAGGGTTCATAAACCAAAGCCCTTGCAGAAACGACTAAGTATCGGTCGGGGGGTTCGTAAACCAAATTGCTTAGGAAAAACGACCGTTTGGTTCGGAGGGTTCATAAACCAAAGCAATTGCAGAAACGACTAAGTGTCGTTCGGGGGGTTCGTAAACCACATTGCTTAGCAAAAACGACGAAATTTGTTAAGGAGGGTTCATAAACCAAAGCCCTTGCAGAAAGGACTAAGTATCGTTCGGGGGGTTCGTAAACCAAATTGCTTTGGAAAAACGACCGTTTGGTTCGGAGGGTTCATAAACCAAAGCCCTTGCAGAAACGACTAAGTATCGTTCGGGGGGTTCGTAAACCAAATTGCTTTGGAAAAACGACCGTTTGAATCGGAGGGTTCATAAACCAAAGCCCTTGCTGAAACGACTAAGTATCGTTCGGGGGGTTCGTAAACCAAATTGCTTAGCAAAAACGACGAAATTTCTTTCGGAGGGTTCATAAACCAAAGCCCTTGCAGAAACGACTAAGTATCGGTCGGGGGGTTCGTAAACCAAATTGCTTAGGAAAAACGACCGTTTGGTTCGGAGGGTTCATAAACCAAAGCAATTGCAGAAACGACTAAGTGTCGTTCGGGGGGTTCGTAAACCACATTGCTTAGGAAAAACGACCGTTTGGTTCGGAGGGTTCATAAACCAAAGCAATTGCAGAAACGACTAAGTGTCGTTCGGGGGGTTCGTAAACCACATTGCTTAGCAAAAACGACGAAATTTGTTTCGGAGGGTTCATAAACCAAAGCCCTTGCAGAAACGACTAAGTATCGGTCGGGGGGTTCGTAAACCAAATTGCTTAGGAAAAACGACCGTTTGGTTCGGAGGGTTCATAAACCAAAGCAATTGCAGAAACGACTAAGTGTCGTTCGGGGGGTTCGTAAACCACATTGCTTAGCAAAAACGACGAAATTTGTTAAGGAGGGTTCATAAACCAAAGCCCTTGCAGAAAGGACTAAGTATCGTTCGGGGGGTTCGTAAACCAAATTGCTTTGGAAAAACGACCGTTTGGTTCGGAGGGTTCATAAACCAAAGCCCTTGCAGAAACGACTAAGTATCGTTCGGGGGGTTCGTAAACCAAATTGCTTTGGAAAAACGACCGTTTGGATCGGAGGGTTCATAAACCAAAGCCCTTGCAGAAACGACTAAGTATCGTTCGGGGGGTTCGTAAACCAAATTGCTTAGCAAAAACGACGAAATTTGTTTCGGAGGGTTCATAAACCAAAGCCCTTGCAGAAACGACTAAGTATCGGTCGGGGGGTTCGTAAACCAAATTGCTTAGGAAAAACGACCGTTTGGTTCGGAGGGTTCATAAACCAAAGCAATTGCAGAAACGACTAAGTGTCGTTCGGGGGGTTCGTAAACCACATTGCTTAGCAAAAACGACGAAATTTGTTAAGGAGGGTTCATAAACCAAAGCCCTTGCAGAAAGGACTAAGTATCGTTCGGGGGGTTCGTAAACCAAATTGCTTTGGAAAAACGACCGTTTGGTTCGGAGGGTTCATAAACCAAAGCCCTTGCAGAAACGACTAAGTATCGTTCGGGGGGTTCGTAAACCAAATTGCTTTGGAAAAACGACCGTTTGGATCGGAGGGTTCATAAACCAAAGCCCTTGCAGAAACGACTAAGTATCGTTCGGGGGGTTCGTAAACCAAATTGCTTAGCAAAAACGACGAAATTTGTTTCGGAGGGTTCATAAACCAAAGCCCTTGCAGAAACGACTAAGTATCGGTCGGGGGGTTCGTAAACCACATTGCTTAGGAAAAACGACCGTTTGGTTCGGAGGGTTCATAAACCAAAGCAATTGCAGAAACGACTAAGTGTCGTTCGGGGGGTTCGTAAACCACATTGCTTAGGAAAAACGACCGTTTGGTTCGGAGGGTTCATAAACCAAAGCGATTGCAGAAACGACTAAGTGTCGTTCGGTGGGTTCGTAAACCAAATTGCTTAGCAAAAACGACGAAGTTTGTTTCGGAGGGTTCATAAACCAAAGCCCTTGCAGGAACGACTAAGTATCGTTCGGGGGGTTCGTAAACCAAATTGCTAAGCAAAAATGACGAAATTTGTTTCGGAGGGTTCAGTAAACAAATCGATTGCAGAAACGCCTGACTGTCGTTCGGGGGGGTTCGTAAACCAAATTGCTTAGCAAAAACGACGAAATTTGTTAAGGAGGGTTCATAAACCAAAGCCCTTGCAGAAAGGACTAAGTATCGTTCGGGGGGTTCGTAAACCAAATTGCTTTGGAAAAACGACCGTTTGGTTCGGAGGGTTCATAAACCAAAGCCCTTGCAGAAACGACTAAGTATCGTTCGGGGGGTTCGTAAACCAAATTGCTTTGGAAAAACGACCGTTTGGATCGGAGGGTTCATAAACCAAAGCCCTTGCAGAAACGACTAAGTATCGTTCGGGGGGTTCGTAAACCAAATTGCTTAGCAAAAACGACGAAATTTGTTTCGGAGGGTTCATAAACCAAAGCCCTTGCAGAAACGACTAAGTATCGGTCGGGGGGTTCGTAAACCAAATTGCTTAGGAAAAACGACCGTTTGGTTCGGAGGGTTCATAAACCAAAGCAATTGCAGAAACGACTAAGTGTCGTTCGGGGGGTTCGTAAACCACATTGCTTAGCAAAAACGACGAAATTTGTTAAGGAGGGTTCATAAACCAAAGCCCTTGCAGAATCGACTAAGTATCGTTCGGGGGGTTCGTAAACCAAATTGCTCAGAAAAAACGACCAGGTTTGGTTGGGAGGGTTCATAAACCAAAGCCCTTGCAGAAACGACTAAGTATCGTTCGGGGGGTTCGTAAACCAAATTGCTTTGGAAAAACGACCGTTTGGATCGGAGGGTTCATAAACCAAAGCCCTTGCAGAAACGACTAAGTATCGTTCGGGGGGTTCGTAAACCAAATTGCTTAGCAAAAACGACGAAATTTGTTTCGGAGGGTTCATAAACCAAAGCCCTTGCAGAAACGACTAAGTATCGGTCGGGGGGTTCGTAAACCAAATTGCTTAGGAAAAACGACCGTTTGGTTCGGAGGGTTCATAAACCAAAGCAATTGCAGAAACGACTAAGTGTCGTTCGGGGGGTTCGTAAACCACATTGCTTAGCAAAAACGACGAAATTTGTTAAGGAGGGTTCATAAACCAAAGCCCTTGCAGAAAGGACTAAGTATCGTTCGGGGGGTTCGTAAACCAAATTGCTTTGGAAAAACGACCGTTTGGTTCGGAGGGTTCATAAACCAAAGCCCTTGCAGAAACGACTAAGTATCGATCGGGGGGTTCGTAAACCAAATTGCTTTGGAAAAACGACCGTTTGGATCGGAGGGTTCATAAACCAAAGCCCTTGCTGAAACGACTAAGTATCGTTCGGGGGGTTCGTAAACCAAATTGCTTAGCAAAAACGACGAAATTTGTTTCGGAGGGTTCATAAACCAAAGCCCTTGCAGAAACGACTAAGTATCGGTCGGGGGGTTCGTAAACCAAATTGCTTAGGAAAAACGACCGTTTGGTTCGGAGGGTTCATAAACCAAAGCAATTGCAGAAACGACTAAGTGTCGTTCGGGGGGTTCGTAAACCACATTGCTTAGCAAAAACGACGAAATTTGTTAAGGAGGGTTCATAAACCAAAGCCCTTGCAGAAAGGACTAAGTATCGTTCGGGGGGTTCGTAAACCAAATTGCTTTGGAAAAACGACCGTTTGGTTCGGAGGGTTCATAAACCAAAGCCCTTGCAGAAACGACTAAGTATCGTTCGGGGGGTTCGTAAACCAAATTGCTTTGGAAAAACGACCGTTTGGATCGGAGGGTTCATAAACCAAAGCCCTTGCAGAAACGACTAAGTATCGTTCGGGGGGTTCGTAAACCAAATTGCTTAGCAAAAACGACGAAATTTGTTTCGGAGGGTTCATAAACCAAAGCCCTTGCAGAAACGACTAAGTATCGGTCGGGGGGTTCGTAAACCAAATTGCTTAGGAAAAACGACCGTTTGGTTCGGAGGGTTCATAAACCAAAGCAATTGCAGAAACGACTAAGTGTCGTTCGGGGGGTTCGTAAACCACATTGCTTAGCAAAAACGACGAAATTTGTTAAGGAGGGTTCATAAACCAAAGCCCTTGCAGAAAGGACTAAGTATCGTTCGGGGGGTTCGTAAACCAAATTGCTTTGGAAAAACGACCGTTTGGTTCGGAGGGTTCATAAACCAAAGCCCTTGCAGAAACGACTAAGTATCGTTCGGGGGGTTCGTAAACCAAATTGCTTTGGAAAAACGACCGTTTGGATCGGAGGGTTCATAAACCAAAGCCCTTGCTGAAACGACTAAGTATCGTTCGGGGGGTTCGTAAACCAAATTGCTTAGCAAAAACGACGAAATTTGTTTCGGAGGGTTCATAAACCAAAGCCCTTGCAGAAACGACTAAGTATCGGTCGGGGGGTTCGTAAACCAAATTGCTTAGGAAAAACGACCGTTTGGTTCGGAGGGTTCATAAACCAAAGCAATTGCAGAAACGACTAAGTGTCGTTCGGGGGGTTCGTAAACCACATTGCTTAGGAAAAACGACCGTTTGGTTCGGAGGGTTCATAAACCAAAGCAATTGCAGAAACGACTAAGTGTCGTTCGGGGGGTTCGTAAACCACATTGCTTAGCAAAAACGACGAAATTTGTTTCGGAGGGTTCATAAACCAAAGCCCTTGCAGAAACGACTAAGTATCGGTCGGGGGGTTCGTAAACCAAATTGCTTAGGAAAAACGACCGTTTGGTTCGGAGGGTTCATAAACCAAAGCAATTGCAGAAACGACTAAGTGTCGTTCGGGGGGTTCGTAAACCACATTGCTTAGCAAAAACGACGAAATTTGTTAAGGAGGGTTCATAAACCAAAGCCCTTGCAGAAAGGACTAAGTATCGTTCGGGGGGTTCGTAAACCAAATTGCTTTGGAAAAACGACCGTTTGGTTCGGAGGGTTCATAAACCAAAGCCCTTGCAGAAACGACTAAGTATCGTTCGGGGGGTTCGTAAACCAAATTGCTTTGGAAAAACGACCGTTTGGATCGGAGGGTTCATAAACCAAAGCCCTTGCAGAAACGACTAAGTATCGTTCGGGGGGTTCGTAAACCAAATTGCTTAGCAAAAACGACGAAATTTGTTTCGGAGGGTTCATAAACCAAAGCCCTTGCAGAAACGACTAAGTATCGGTCGGGGGGTTCGTAAACCAAATTGCTTAGGAAAAACGACCGTTTGGTTCGGAGGGTTCATAAACCAAAGCAATTGCAGAAACGACTAAGTGTCGTTCGGGGGGTTCGTAAACCACATTGCTTAGCAAAAACGACGAAATTTGTTAAGGAGGGTTCATAAACCAAAGCCCTTGCAGAAAGGACTAAGTATCGTTCGGGGGGTTCGTAAACCAAATTGCTTTGGAAAAACGACCGTTTGGTTCGGAGGGTTCATAAACCAAAGCCCTTGCAGAAACGACTAAGTATCGTTCGGGGGGTTCGTAAACCAAATTGCTTTGGAAAAACGACCGTTTGGATCGGAGGGTTCATAAACCAAAGCCCTTGCAGAAACGACTAAGTATCGTTCGGGGGGTTCGTAAACCAAATTGCTTAGCAAAAACGACGAAATTTGTTTCGGAGGGTTCATAAACCAAAGCCCTTGCAGAAACGACTAAGTATCGGTCGGGGGGTTCGTAAACCAAATTGCTTAGGAAAAACGACCGTTTGGTTCGGAGGGTTCATAAACCAAAGCAATTGCAGAAACGACTAAGTGTCGTTCGGGGGGTTCGTAAACCACATTGCTTAGCAAAAACGACGAAATTTGTTAAGGAGGGTTCATAAACCAAAGCCCTTGCAGAAAGGACTAAGTATCGTTCGGGGGGTTCGTAAACCAAATTGCTTTGGAAAAACGACCGTTTGGTTCGGAGGGTTCATAAACCAAAGCCCTTGCAGAAACGACTAAGTATCGTTCGGGGGGTTCGTAAACCAAATTGCTTTGGAAAAACGACCGTTTGGATCGGAGGGTTCATAAACCAAAGCCCTTGCTGAAACGACTAAGTATCGTTCGGGGGGTTCGTAAACCAAATTGCTTAGCAAAAACGACGAAATTTGTTTCGGAGGGTTCATAAACCAAAGCCCTTGCAGAAACGACTAAGTATCGGTCGGGGGGTTCGTAAACCAAATTGCTTAGGAAAAACGACCGTTTGGTTCGGAGGGTTCATAAACCAAAGCAATTGCAGAAACGACTAAGTGTCGTTCGGGGGGTTCGTAAACCACATTGCTTAGGAAAAACGACCGTTTGGTTCGGAGGGTTCATAAACCAAAGCAATTGCAGAAACGACTAAGTGTCGTTCGGGGGGTTCGTAAACCACATTGCTTAGCAAAAACGACGAAATTTGTTTCGGAGGGTTCATAAACCAAAGCCCTTGCAGAAACGACTAAGTATCGGTCGGGGGGTTCGTAAACCAAATTGCTTAGGAAAAACGACCGTTTGGTTCGGAGGGTTCATAAACCAAAGCAATTGCAGAAACGACTAAGTGTCGTTCGGGGGGTTCGTAAACCACATTGCTTAGCAAAAACGACGAAATTTGTTAAGGAGGGTTCATAAACCAAAGCCCTTGCAGAAAGGACTAAGTATCGTTCGGGGGGTTCGTAAACCAAATTGCTTTGGAAAAACGACCGTTTGGTTCGGAGGGTTCATAAACCAAAGCCCTTGCAGAAACGACTAAGTATCGTTCGGGGGGTTCGTAAACCAAATTGCTTTGGAAAAACGACCGTTTGGATCGGAGGGTTCATAAACCAAAGCCCTTGCAGAAACGACTAAGTATCGTTCGGGGGGTTCGTAAACCAAATTGCTTAGCAAAAACGACGAAATTTGTTTCGGAGGGTTCATAAACCAAAGCCCTTGCAGAAACGACTAAGTATCGGTCGGGGGGTTCGTAAACCAAATTGCTTAGGAAAAACGACCGTTTGGTTCGGAGGGTTCATAAACCAAAGCAATTGCAGAAACGACTAAGTGTCGTTCGGGGGGTTCGTAAACCACATTGCTTAGCAAAAACGACGAAATTTGTTAAGGAGGGTTCATAAACCAAAGCCCTTGCAGAAAGGACTAAGTATCGTTCGGGGGGTTCGTAAACCAAATTGCTTTGGAAAAACGACCGTTTGGTTCGGAGGGTTCATAAACCAAAGCCCTTGCAGAAACGACTAAGTATCGTTCGGGGGGTTCGTAAACCAAATTGCTTTGGAAAAACGACCGTTTGGATCGGAGGGTTCATAAACCAAAGCCCTTGCAGAAACGACTAAGTATCGTTCGGGGGGTTCGTAAACCAAATTGCTTAGCAAAAACGACGAAATTTGTTTCGGAGGGTTCATAAACCAAAGCCCTTGCAGAAACGACTAAGTATCGGTCGGGGGGTTCGTAAACCACATTGCTTAGGAAAAACGACCGTTTGGTTCGGAGGGTTCATAAACCAAAGCAATTGCAGAAACGACTAAGTGTCGTTCGGGGGGTTCGTAAACCACATTGCTTAGGAAAAACGACCGTTTGGTTCGGAGGGTTCATAAACCAAAGCGATTGCAGAAACGACTAAGTGTCGTTCGGTGGGTTCGTAAACCAAATTGCTTAGCAAAAACGACGAAGTTTGTTTCGGAGGGTTCATAAACCAAAGCCCTTGCAGGAACGACTAAGTATCGTTCGGGGGGTTCGTAAACCAAATTGCTAAGCAAAAATGACGAAATTTGTTTCGGAGGGTTCAGTAAACAAATCGATTGCAGAAACGCCTGACTGTCGTTCGGGGGGGTTCGTAAACCAAATTGCTTAGCAAAAACGACGAAATTTGTTAAGGAGGGTTCATAAACCAAAGCCCTTGCAGAAAGGACTAAGTATCGTTCGGGGGGTTCGTAAACCAAATTGCTTTGGAAAAACGACCGTTTGGTTCGGAGGGTTCATAAACCAAAGCCCTTGCAGAAACGACTAAGTATCGTTCGGGGGGTTCGTAAACCAAATTGCTTTGGAAAAACGACCGTTTGGATCGGAGGGTTCATAAACCAAAGCCCTTGCAGAAACGACTAAGTATCGTTCGGGGGGTTCGTAAACCAAATTGCTTAGCAAAAACGACGAAATTTGTTTCGGAGGGTTCATAAACCAAAGCCCTTGCAGAAACGACTAAGTATCGGTCGGGGGGTTCGTAAACCAAATTGCTTAGGAAAAACGACCGTTTGGTTCGGAGGGTTCATAAACCAAAGCAATTGCAGAAACGACTAAGTGTCGTTCGGGGGGTTCGTAAACCACATTGCTTAGCAAAAACGACGAAATTTGTTAAGGAGGGTTCATAAACCAAAGCCCTTGCAGAATCGACTAAGTATCGTTCGGGGGGTTCGTAAACCAAATTGCTCAGAAAAAACGACCAGGTTTGGTTGGGAGGGTTCATAAACCAAAGCCCTTGCAGAAACGACTAAGTATCGTTCGGGGGGTTCGTAAACCAAATTGCTTTGGAAAAACGACCGTTTGGATCGGAGGGTTCATAAACCAAAGCCCTTGCAGAAACGACTAAGTATCGTTCGGGGGGTTCGTAAACCAAATTGCTTAGCAAAAACGACGAAATTTGTTTCGGAGGGTTCATAAACCAAAGCCCTTGCAGAAACGACTAAGTATCGGTCGGGGGGTTCGTAAACCAAATTGCTTAGGAAAAACGACCGTTTGGTTCGGAGGGTTCATAAACCAAAGCAATTGCAGAAACGACTAAGTGTCGTTCGGGGGGTTCGTAAACCACATTGCTTAGCAAAAACGACGAAATTTGTTAAGGAGGGTTCATAAACCAAAGCCCTTGCAGAAAGGACTAAGTATCGTTCGGGGGGTTCGTAAACCAAATTGCTTTGGAAAAACGACCGTTTGGTTCGGAGGGTTCATAAACCAAAGCCCTTGCAGAAACGACTAAGTATCGATCGGGGGGTTCGTAAACCAAATTGCTTTGGAAAAACGACCGTTTGGATCGGAGGGTTCATAAACCAAAGCCCTTGCTGAAACGACTAAGTATCGTTCGGGGGGTTCGTAAACCAAATTGCTTAGCAAAAACGACGAAATTTGTTTCGGAGGGTTCATAAACCAAAGCCCTTGCAGAAACGACTAAGTATCGGTCGGGGGGTTCGTAAACCAAATTGCTTAGGAAAAACGAC
>CM068745.1:81629074-81636574 GCA_035084275.1 Hydrolagus colliei | reverse complement strand
CAAAGCCGAAATTAGCAAGCAATCAACGGCCGGAAACTCCAAATCCGATCCGATGGTGACTACGGAAATAATAAAGAACGGTTAAAACAACGAAACGACCATCGGCAAACGTACCGGGAGGTGCTCCCGTTCACGGCAAACCAAACCATTGGTTCTACCGTGTTTTCAGAACCGAAGCGTTTCACCGGGAAAATCCGGATAGCATGCCGAGAAATGAGCCTCGGAATCGAACACCAGGCCAACATTACCCGCTGTATTCAAACTTTCATATCTCGAGGCCACAATGTGGTAGCCACCCGGCGAAAAGGGCAGCGGGCTCGACAGACCATCGGGCACACCACGGCAGCAGCACATTTGCCGTTTCTGGCAAAGTGTCCTTCGGGGGGTTCGTAAACCAGATGGCTTAGAAAAAACGACCAAGTTTGGTTAGGAGGGTTCATTAACCAAACCGATTGCAGAAACGACTAAGTGTCGTTCGGGGGGTTCGTAAACCAAATTGCTTAGCAAAAACGACCAAGTTTGGTTGGGAGGGTTCATTAACCAAAACGATTGCAGAAACGACTAAGTGTCGTTCGGGGGGTTCGTAAACCAAATTGCTGAGCAAAAACGACCAAGTTTGCTTCGGTGGGTTCATTAACCAAACCGATTGCAGAAACGACGAAGTGTCGTTCGGGGGGTTCGTAAACCAAATTGCTTAGCAAAAACGACGAAATATGTTTCGGAGGGTTCATAAACCAAAGCCCTTGAAGAATCGACTAAGTGTCGTTCGGGGGGTTCGTAAACCAAATTGTTTAGCAAAAACGACGAAATTTGTTTCGGAGGGTTCATAAACCAAAGCAATTGCAGAAACGACTAAGTGTCGTTCGTGGGGTTCGTAAACCACATTGCTTAGCAAAAACGACGAAATTTGTTAAGGAGGGTTCATAAACCAAAGCCCTTGCAGAATCGACTAAGTATCGTTCGGGGGGTTCGTAAACCAAATTGCTCAGCAAAAACGACGAAATTTGTTTCGGAGGGTTCATAAACCAAAGCCCTTGCAGAAACGACTAAGTATCGTTCGGGGGGTTCGTAAACCAAATTGCTTTGGAAAAACGACCGTTTGGATCGGAGGGTTCATAAACCAAACCCCTTGCAGAAACGACTAAGTATCGTTCGGGGGGTTCGTAAACCAAATTGCTTAGCAAAAACGACGAAATTTGTTTCGGAGGGTTCATAAACCAAAGCCCTTGCAGAAACGACTAAGTATCGTTCGGGGGGTTCGTAAACCAAATTTCTTAGGAAAAACAACCGTTTGGTTCGGAGGGTTCATAAACCAAAGCCCTTGCAGAAACGACTAAGTATCGTTCGGGGGGTTCGTAAACCAAATTGCTTTGGAAAAACGACCGTTTGGATCGGAGGGTTCATAAACCAAACCCCTTGCAGAAACGACTAAGTATCGTTCGGGGGGTTCGTAAACCAAATTGCTTAGCAAAAACGACGAAATTTGTTTCGGAGGGTTCATAAACCAAAGCAATTGCAGAAACGACTGTGTCGTTCGGGGGGTTCGTAAACCAAATTGCTTAGCAAAAACGACGAAATTTGTTAAGGAGGGTTCATAAACCAAAGCCCTTGCAGAAACGACTAAGTATCGTTCGGGGGGTTCGTAAACCAAATTGCTTTGGAAAAACGACCGTTTGGTTCGGAGGGTTCATAAACCAAAGCCCTTGCAGAAACGACTAAGTATCGTTTCGGGGGTTCGTAAACCAAATTGCTTAGCAAAAACGACGAAATATGGATCGGAGGGTTCATAAACCAACGCCCTTGCAGAAACGACTAAGTATCGTTCGGGGGGTTCGTAAACCACATTGCTTAGCAAAAACGACGAAATTTGTTAAGGAGGGTTCATAAACCAAAGCCCTTGCAGAATCGACTAAGTATCGTTCGGGGGGTTCGTAAACCAAATTGCTCAGCAAAAACGACGAAATTTGTTTCGGAGGGTTCATAAACCAAAGCCCTTGCAGAAACGACGAAGTATCGTTCGGGGGGTTCGTAAACCAAATTGCTTAGCAAAAACGACGAAATTTGTTTCGGAGGGTTCATAAACCAAAGCAATTGCAGAAACGACGAAGTGTCGTTCGGGGGGTTCGTAAACCACATTGCTTAGCAAAAACGACGAAATTTGTTAAGGAGGGTTCATAAACCAAAGCCCTTGCAGAATCGACTAAGTATCGTTCGGGGGGTTCGTAAACCAAATTGCTCAGCAAAAACGACGAAATTTGTTTCGGAGGGTTCATAAACCAAAGCCCTTGCAGAAACGACTAAGTGTCGTTCGGGGGGTTCGTAAACCACATTGCTTAGCAAAAACGACGAAATTTGTTAAGGAGGGTTCATAAACCAAAGCCCTTGCAGAATCGACTAAGTATCGTTCGGGGGGTTCGTAAACCAAATTGCTTAGCAAAAACGACGAAATTTGTTTCGGAGGGTTCATAAACCAAAGCCCTTGCAGAAACCACTAAGTATCGTTCGGGGGGTTCGTAAACCAAATTGCTTAGGAAAAACAACCGTTTGGTTCGGAGGGTTCATAAACCAAAGCCCTTGCAGAAACGACGTAGTATCGATCGGGGGGTTCGTATACCAAATTGCTTAGCAAAAACGACGAAATTTGTTTCGGAGGGTTCATAAACCAAAGCAATTGCAGAAACGACTGTGTCGTTCGGGGGGTTCGTAAACCAAATTGCTTAGCAAAAACGACGAAATTTGTTAAGGAGGGTTCATAAACCAAAGCCCTTGCAGAAACGACTAAGTATCGTTCGGGGGGTTCGTAAACCAAATTGCTTTGGAAAAACGACCGTTTGGTTCGGAGGGTTCATAAACCAAAGCCCTTGCAGAAACGACTAAGTATCGTTTGGGGGGTTCGTAAACCAAATTGCTTAGCAAAAACGACGAAATATGGATCGGAGGGTTCATAAACCAACGCCCTTGCAGAAACGACAAAGTATCGTTCGGGGGGTTCGTAAACCACATTGCTTAGCAAAAACGACGAAATTTGTTAAGGAGGGTTCATAAACCAAAGCCCTTGCAGAATCGACTAAGTATCGTTCGGGGGGTTCGTAAACCAAATTGCTCAGCAAAAACGACGAAATTTGTTTCGGAGGGTTCATAAACCAAAGCCCTTGCAGAAACGACGAAGTATCGTTCGGGGGGTTCGTAAACCAAATTGCTTAGCAAAAACGACGAAATTTGTTTCGGAGGGTTCATAAACCAAAGCAATTGCAGAAACGACTAAGTGTCGTTCGGGGGGTTCGTAAACCACATTGCTTAGCAAAAACGACGAAATTTGTTAAGGAGGGTTCATAAACCAAAGCCCTTGCAGAATCGACTAAGTATCGTTCGGGGGGTTCGTAAACCAAATTGCTCAGCAAAAACGACGAAATTTGTTTCGGAGGGTTCATAAACCAAAGCCCTTGCAGAAACGACTAAGTATCGTTCGGGGGGTTCGTAAACCAAATTGCTTTGGAAAAACGACCGTTTGGATCGGAGGGTTCATAAACCAAAGCCCTTGCAGAAACGACTAAGTATCGTTCGGGGGGTTCGTAAACCAAATTTCTTAGGAAAAACAACCGTTTGGTTCGGAGGGTTCATAAACCAAAGCCCTTGCAGAAACGACGTAGTATCGTTCGGGGGGTTCGTATACCAAATTGCTTAGCAAAAACGACGAAATTTGTTTCGGAGGGTTCATAAACCAAAGCAATTGCAGAAACTACTGTGTCGTTCGGGGGGTTCGTAAACCAAATTGCTTAGCAAAAACGACGAAATTTGTTAAGGAGGGTTCATAAACCAAAGCCCTTGCAGAAACGACTAAGTATCGTTCGGGGGGTTCGTAAACCAAATTGCTTTGGAAAAACGACCGTTTGGTTCGGAGGGTTCATAAACCAAAGCCCTTGCAGAAACGACTAAGTATCGTTTGGGGGGTTCGTAAACCAAATTGCTTAGCAAAAACGACGAAATATGGATCGGAGGGTTCATAAACCAACGCCCTTGCAGAAACGACAAAGTATCGTTCGGGGGGTTCGTAAACCACATTGCTTAGCAAAAACGACGAAATTTGTTAAGGAGGGTTCATAAACCAAAGCCCTTGCAGAATCGACTAAGTATCGTTCGGGGGGTTCGTAAACCAAATTGCTCAGCAAAAACGACGAAATTTGTTTCGGAGGGTTCATAAACCAAAGCCCTTGCAGAAACGACGAAGTATCGTTCGGGGGGTTCGTAAACCAAATTGCTTAGCAAAAACGACGAAATTTGTTTCGGAGGGTTCATAAACCAAAGCAATTGCAGAAACGACTAAGTGTCGTTCGGGGGGTTCGTAAACCACATTGCTTAGCAAAAACGACGAAATTTGTTAAGGAGGGTTCATAAACCAAAGCCCTTGCAGAATCGACTAAGTATCGTTCGGGGGGTTCGTAAACCAAATTGCTCAGCAAAAACGACGAAATTTGTTTCGGAGGGTTCATAAACCAAAGCCCTTGCAGAAACGACTAAGTATCGTTCGGGGGGTTCGTAAACCAAATTGCTTTGGAAAAACGACCGTTTGGATCGGAGGGTTCATAAACCAAAGCCCTTGCAGAAACGACTAAGTATCGTTCGGGGGGTTCGTAAACCAAATTTCTTAGGAAAAACAACCGTTTGGTTCGGAGGGTTCATAAACCAAAGCCCTTGCAGAAACGACGTAGTATCGTTCGGGGGGTTCGTATACCAAATTGCTTAGCAAAAACGACGAAATTTGTTTCGGAGGGTTCATAAACCAAAGCAATTGCAGAAACGACTGTGTCGTTCGGGGGGTTCGTAAACCAAATTGCTTAGCAAAAACGACGAAATTTGTTAAGGAGGGTTCATAAACCAAAGCCCTTGCAGAAACGACTAAGTATCGTTCGGGGGGTTCGTAAACCAAATTGCTTTGGAAAAACGACCGTTTGGTTCGGAGGGTTCATAAACCAAAGCCCTTGCAGAAACGACTAAGTATCGTTTGGGGGGTTCGTAAACCAAATTGCTTAGCAAAAACGACGAAATATGGATCGGAGGGTTCATAAACCAACGCCCTTGCAGAAACGACAAAGTATCGTTCGGGGGGTTCGTAAACCACATTGCTTAGCAAAAACGACGAAATTTGTTAAGGAGGGTTCATAAACCAAAGCCCTTGCAGAATCGACTAAGTATCGTTCGGGGGGTTCGTAAACCAAATTGCTCAGCAAAAACGACGAAATTTGTTTCGGAGGTTTCATAAACCAAAGCCCTTGCAGAAACGACGAAGTATCGTTCGGGGGGTTCGTAAACCAAATTGCTTAGCAAAAACGACGAAATTTGTTTCGGAGGGTTCATAAACCAAAGCAATTGCAGAAACGACTAAGTGTCGTTCGGGGGGTTCGTAAACCACATTGCTTAGCAAAAACGACGAAATTTGTAAAGGAGGGTTCATAAACCAAAGCCCTTGCAGAATCGACTAAGTATCGTTCGGGGGGTTCGTAAACCAAATTGCTCAGCAAAAACGACGAAATTTGTTTCGGAGGGTTCATAAACCAAAGCCCTTGCAGAAACGACTAAGTATCGTTCGGGGGGTTCGTAAACCAAATTGCTTTGGAAAAACGACCGTTTGGATCGGAGGGTTCATAAACCAAAGCCCTTGCAGAAACGACTAAGTATCGTTCGGGGGGTTCGTAAACCAAATTTCTTAGGAAAAACAACCGTTTGGTTCGGAGGGTTCATAAACCAAAGCCCTTGCAGAAACGACGTAGTATCGTTCGGGGGGTTCGTATACCAAATTGCTTAGCAAAAACGACGAAATTTGTTTCGGAGGGTTCATAAACCAAAGCAATTGCAGAAACGACTGTGTCGTTCGGGGGGTTCGTAAACCAAATTGCTTAGCAAAAACGACGAAATTTGTTAAGGAGGGTTCATAAACCAAAGCCCTTGCAGAAACGACTAAGTATCGTTCGGGGGGTTCGTAAACCAAATTGCTTTGGAAAAACGACCGTTTGGTTCGGAGGGTTCATAAACCAAAGCCCTTGCAGAAACGACTAAGTATCGTTTGGGGGGTTCGTAAACCAAATTGCTTAGCAAAAACGACGAAATATGGATCGGAGGGTTCATAAACCAACGCCCTTGCAGAAACGACTAAGTATCGTTCGGGGGGTTCGTAAACCACATTGCTTAGCAAAAACGACGAAATTTGTTAAGGAGGGTTCATAAACCAAAGCCCTTGCAGAATCGACTAAGTATCGTTCGGGGGGTTCGTAAACCAAATTGCTCAGCAAAAACGACGAAATTTGTTTCGGAGGGTTCATAAACCAAAGCCCTTGCAGAAACGACGAAGTATCGTTCGGGGGGTTCGTAAACCAAATTGCTTAGCAAAAACGACGAAATTTGTTTCGGAGGGTTCATAAACCAAAGCAATTGCAGAAACGACTAAGTGTCGTTCGGGGGGTTCGTAAACCACATTGCTTAGCAAAAACGACGAAATTTGTAAAGGAGGGTTCATAAACCAAAGCCCTTGCAGAATCGACTAAGTATCGTTCGGGGGGTTCGTAAACCAAATTGCTTTGGAAAAACGACCGTTTGGATCGCAGGGTTCATAAACCAAAGCCCTTGCAGAAACGACTAAGTATCGTTCGGGGGGTTCGTAAACCAAATTGCTTAGCAAAGACGACGAAATTTGTTTCGGAGGGTTCATAAACCAAAGCCCTTGCAGAAACGACTAAGTATCGTTCGGGGGGTTCGTAAACCAAATTGCTTAGGAAAAACAACCGTTTGGTTCGGAGGGTTCGTAAACCAAAGCCCTTGCAGAAACGACGTAGTATCGTTCGGGGGGTTCGTAAACCAAATTGCTTACCAAAAACGACGAAATTTGTTTCGGAGGGTTCATAAACCAAAGCAATTGCAGAAACGACTGTGTCGTTCGGGGGGTTCGTAAACCAAATTGCTTAGCAAAAACGACGAAATTTGTTTCGGAGGGTTCATAAACCAAAGCAATTGCAGAAACGACTAAGTGTCGTTCGGGGGGTTCGTAAACCTCATTGCTTAGCAAAAACGACGAAATTTGTTAAGGAGGGTTCATAAACCAAAGCCCTTGCAGAATCGACTAAGTATCGTTCGGGGGGTTCGTAAACCAAATTGCTCAGCAAAAACGACGAAATTTGTTTCGGAGGGTTCATAAACCAAAGCAATTGCAGAAACGACTAAGTGTCGTTCGGGGGGTTCGTAAACCACATTGCTTAGCAAAAACGACGAAATTTGGTAAGGAGGGTTCATAAACCAAAGCCCTTGCAGAATCGACTAAGTATCGTTCGGGGGGTTCGTAAACCAAATTGCTCAGCAAAAACGACGAAATTTGTTTCGAAGGGTTCATAAACCAAAGCCCTTGCAGAAACGACTAAGTATCGTTCGGGGGGTTCGTAAACCAAATTGCTTTGGAAAAACGACCGTTTGGATCGGAGGGTTGATAAACCAAAGCCCTTGCAGAAACGACTA
>CM068745.1:81606574-81614074 GCA_035084275.1 Hydrolagus colliei | reverse complement strand
AGAGACTGAGAGCGCGCGAGAGAGAGAGAGAACAACTGAGACAGAGATAGAGAGAGATGGAAAGAGAGAGAGGAACTCAGAGAGAGACTGAGAGAGAGAATGAGAGAGAGAGGGGGGGGGGTAGGGATGAGAGAGACAGAGACTGAGAGACAAGGAGAGAGAGAGAGAGGGATGGAGGGAGGGTTGGGGGAGTGGATGAGAGGGAGAGAGACTGAGACAGAGAGACGGACAGAGAGAGAGACAGAGAGACAGAGAGAGAGAGAGAGAGAGAGAGAGAGGGAGGGAGGGAGGGAGGGAGTGCGAGAGAGAGATTGAGAGAGAGAAAGAGATACAGACAGAGAGAGTGACAGAGAGAGAGAGAGGCTTTGAAAGACAGACTGAGAGAGAGAGATGGAAAGAGAGAGAGAAACTCACAGAGAGACTGAGAGAGAGAGACTGAGTGAGAGAGAGACTGAGAGAAAGAGAGAGAGAGAGAGACTGAGACAGAGAGACGAGAGAGAGAGAGACAGAGAGAGAGAGAGAGAGAGAGACTGAGAGAGGGAGAGAGAGAGAGAGATGGAAAGAGAGAGAGAAACTCACAGAGAGACTGAGAGAAAGAGAGAGAGAGAGAGACTGAGACAGGGAGACGACAGAGAGAGAGGGAGAGAGAGAGAGAGAGACAGAGCGAGAGAGAGAGAGAGAGAGACTGAGAGAGGGAGAGAGAGAGAGAGACTGAGACAGAGAGACGGAAAGAGAGACATAGAGAGAGGGAGACAGAGACCGTGACAGAGAGAGAGAAAGACAGAGAGTGTGACAGAGAGAGAGAGAGAGAGGCTGAGAGAGAGAGGGGGGGTGGTGAGAGAGAAAGAGACAGTGACAGAAAGAGAGAATGAGAGAGAGGGAGTGAGACAGAGAGACTGTGAGTGTGTGTGTGTGAGAGTGAGTGAGTGTGTGTGAGAGTGCGAGTGTGCGTGAGAGTGAGAGTGAGTGTGTGTGAGTGAGTGAGTGTGTGTCTGAGTGTGTGTGCTTGTCTGTGAGAGAGTGAGTGTGTGTGAGTATGTGTGAGAGTGAGTGTGTGAGAGTGTGTGAGTGAGTGTGAGAGTGTGTGTGTGTGAGAGTGAGTGTGTGAGAGTGAGTGTGTGTGTGTGAGTGTGTGAGTGATTGCGAGAGTGTGTGTGAGTGTGTGAGTGTGTGTGAGACTGAGTGTGTGCGACCAAACGACCAAGTTTGGTTGGGGGGTTTCATTAACCAAAGCGATTGCAGAAACGACTAAGTGTCGTTCGGTGGGTTCGTAAACCAAATTGCTTAGCAAAAACGACGAAGTTTGTTTCGGAGGGTTCATAAACCAAAGCCCTTGCAGGAACGACTAAGTATCGTTCGGGGGGTTCGTAAACCAAATTGCTAAGCAAAAATGACGAAATTTGTTTCGGAGGGTTCAGTAAACAAATCGATTGCAGAAACGCCTGACTGTCGTTCGGGGGGGTTCGTAAACCAAATTGCTTAGCAAAAACGACGAAATTTGTTAAGGAGGGTTCATAAACCAAAGCCCTTGCAGAAAGGACTAAGTATCGTTCGGGGGGTTCGTAAACCAAATTGCTTTGGAAAAACGACAGTTTGGTTCGGAGGGTTCATAAACCAAAGCCCTTGCAGAAACGACTAAGTATCGTTCGGGGGGTTCGTAAACCAAATTGCTTTGGAAAAACGACCGTTTGGATCGGAGGGTTCATAAACCAAAGCCCTTGCAGAAACGACTAAGTATCGTTCGGGGGGTTGGTAAACCAAATTGCTTAGCAAAAACGACGAAATTTGTTTCGGAGGGTTCATAAACCAAAGCCCTTGCAGAAACGACTAAGTATCGGTCGGGGGGTTCGTAAACCAAATTGCTTAGGAAAAACGACCGTTTGGTTCGGAGGGTTCATAAACCAAAGCAATTGCAGAAACGACTAAGTGTCGTTCGGGGGGTTCGTAAACGACATTGCTTAGCAAAAACGACGAAATTTGTTAAGGAGGGTTCATAAACCAAAGCCCTTGCAGAAACGACTAAGTATCGTTCGGGGGGTTCGTAAACCAAATTGCTCAGCAAAAACGACCATTACCAAAGCCCTTGCAGAAACGACTAAGTATCGTTCGGGGGGTTCGTAAACCAAATTGCTTTGGAAAAACGACCGTTTGGATCGGAGGGTTGATAAACCAAAGCCTATGCAGAAACGACTAAGTATCGTTCGGGGGGTTCGTAAACCAAATTGCTTAGCAAAAACGACGAAATTTGTTTCGGAGGGTTCATAAACCAAAGCCCTTGCAGAAACGACTAAGTATCGGTCGGGGGGTTCGTAAACCAAATTGCTTAGGAAAAACGACCGTTTGTTTCGGAGGGTTCATAAACCAAAGCAATTGCAGAAACGACTAAGTATCGTTCGGGGGGTTCGTAAACCAAATTGCTTTGGAAAAACGACCGTTTGGATCGGAGGGTTCATAAACCAAAGCGATTGCAGAAACGACTAAGTGTCGTTCGGTGGGTTCGTAAACCAAATTGCTTAGCAAAAACGACGAAGTTTGTTTCGGAGGGTTCATAAACCAAAGCCCTTGCAGGAACGACTAAGTATCGTTCGGGGGGTTCGTAAACCAAATTGCTAAGCAAAAATGACGAAATTTGTTTCGGAGGGTTCATAAACCAAAGCAATTGCAGAAACGACTAAGTGTCGTTCGGGGGGTTCGTAAACCACATTGCTTAGCAAAAACGACGAAATTTGTTAAGGAGGGTTCATAAACCAAAGCCCTTGCAGAAAGGACTAAGTATCGTTCGGCGGGTTCGTAAACCAAATTGCTTTGGAAAAACGACCGTTTGGTTCGGAGGGTTCATAAACCAAAGCCCTTGCAGAAACGACTAAGTATCGTTCGGGGGGTTCGTAAACCAAATTGCTTTGGAAAAACGACCGTTTGGATCGGAGGGTTCATAAACCAAAGCCCTTGCAGAAACGACTAAGTATCGTTCGGGGGGTTCGTAAACCAAATTGCTTAGCAAAAACGACGAAATTTGTTTCGGAGGGTTCATAAACCAAAGCCCTTGCAGAAACGACTAAGTATCGGTCGGGGGGTTCGTAAACCAAATTGCTTAGGAAAAACGACCGTTTGGTTCGGAGGGTTCATAAACCAAAGCAATTGCAGAAACGACTAAGTGTCGTTCGGGGGGTTCGTAAACCACATTGCTTAGCAAAAACGACGAAATTTGTTAAGGAGGGTTCATAAACCAAAGCCCTTGCAGAAAGGACTAAGTATCGTTCGGGGGGTTCGTAAACCAAATTGCTTTGGAAAAACGACCGTTTGGTTCGGAGGGTTCATAAACCAAAGCCCTTGCAGAAACGACTAAGTATCGTTCGGGGGGTTCGTAAACCAAATTGCTTTGGAAAAACGACCGTTTGGATCGGAGGGTTCATAAACCAAAGCCCTTGCAGAAACGACTAAGTATCGTTCGGGGGGTTCGTAAACCAAATTGCTTAGCAAAAACGACGAAATTTGTTTCGGAGGGTTCATAAACCAAAGCCCTTGCAGAAACGACTAAGTATCGGTCGGGGGGTTCGTAAACCAAATTGCTTAGGAAAAACGACCGTTTGGTTCGGAGGGTTCATAAACCAAAGCAATTGCAGAAACGACTAAGTGTCGTTCGGGGGGTTCGTAAACCACATTGCTTAGCAAAAACGACGAAATTTGTTAAGGAGGGTTCATAAACCAAAGCCCTTGCAGAAAGGACTAAGTATCGTTCGGGGGGTTCGTAAACCAAATTGCTTTGGAAAAACGACCGTTTGGTTCGGAGGGTTCATAAACCAAAGCCCTTGCAGAAACGACTAAGTATCGTTCGGGGGGTTCGTAAACCAAATTGCTTTGGAAAAACGACCGTTTGGATCGGAGGGTTCATAAACCAAAGCCCTTGCAGAAACGACTAAGTATCGTTCGGGGGGTTCGTAAACCAAATTGCTTAGCAAAAACGACGAAATTTGTTTCGGAGGGTTCATAAACCAAAGCCCTTGCAGAAACGACTAAGTATCGGTCGGGGGGTTCGTAAACCAAATTGCTTAGGAAAAACGACCGTTTGGTTCGGAGGGTTCATAAACCAAAGCAATTGCAGAAACGACTAAGTGTCGTTCGGGGGGTTCGTAAACCACATTGCTTAGCAAAAACGACGAAATTTGTTAAGGAGGGTTCATAAACCAAAGCCCTTGCAGAAAGGACTAAGTATCGTTCGGGGGGTTCGTAAACCAAATTGCTTTGGAAAAACGACCGTTTGGTTCGGAGGGTTCATAAACCAAAGCCCTTGCAGAAACGACTAAGTATCGTTCGGGGGGTTCGTAAACCAAATTGCTTTGGAAAAACGACCGTTTGGATCGGAGGGTTCATAAACCAAAGCCCTTGCAGAAACGACTAAGTATCGTTCGGGGGGTTCGTAAACCAAATTGCTTAGCAAAAACGACGAAATTTGTTTCGGAGGGTTCATAAACCAAAGCCCTTGCAGAAACGACTAAGTATCGGTCGGGGGGTTCGTAAACCAAATTGCTTAGGAAAAACGACCGTTTGGTTCGGAGGGTTCATAAACCAAAGCAATTGCAGAAACGACTAAGTGTCGTTCGGGGGGTTCGTAAACCACATTGCTTAGCAAAAACGACGAAATTTGTTAAGGAGGGTTCATAAACCAAAGCCCTTGCAGAAAGGACTAAGTATCGTTCGGGGGGTTCGTAAACCAAATTGCTTTGGAAAAACGACCGTTTGGTTCGGAGGGTTCATAAACCAAAGCCCTTGCAGAAACGACTAAGTATCGTTCGGGGGGTTCGTAAACCAAATTGCTTTGGAAAAACGACCGTTTGGATCGGAGGGTTCATAAACCAAAGCCCTTGCTGAAACGACTAAGTATCGTTCGGGGGGTTCGTAAACCAAATTGCTTAGCAAAAACGACGAAATTTGTTTCGGAGGGTTCATAAACCAAAGCCCTTGCAGAAACGACTAAGTATCGGTCGGGGGGTTCGTAAACCAAATTGCTTAGGAAAAACGACCGTTTGGTTCGGAGGGTTCATAAACCAAAGCAATTGCAGAAACGACTAAGTGTCGTTCGGGGGGTTCGTAAACCACATTGCTTAGCAAAAACGACGAAATTTGTTAAGGAGGGTTCATAAACCAAAGCCCTTGCAGAAAGGACTAAGTATCGTTCGGGGGGTTCGTAAACCAAATTGCTTTGGAAAAACGATCGTTTGGTTCGGAGGGTTCATAAACCAAAGCCCTTGCAGAAACGACTAAGTATCGTTCGGGGGGTTCGTAAACCAAATTGCTTTGGAAAAACGACCGTTTGGATCGGAGGGTTCATAAACCAAAGCCCTTGCAGAAACGACAAAGTATCGTTCGGGGGGTTCGTAAACCAAATTGCTTAGCAAAAACGACGAAATTTGTTTCGGAGGGTTCATAAACCAAAGCCCTTGCAGAAACGACTAAGTATCGGTCGGGGGGTTCGTAAACCAAATTGCTTAGGAAAAACGACCGTTTGGTTCGGAGGGTTCATAAACCAAAGCAATTGCAGAAACGACTAAGTGTCGTTCGGGGGGTTCGTAAACCACATTGCTTAGCAAAAACGACGAAATTTGTTAAGGAGGGTTCATAAACCAAAGCCCTTGCAGAAAGGACTAAGTATCGTTCGGGGGGTTCGTAAACCAAATTGCTTTGGAAAAACGACCGTTTGGTTCGGAGGGTTCATAAACCAAAGCCCTTGCAGAAACGACTAAGTATCGTTCGGGGGGTTCGTAAACCAAATTGCTTTGGAAAAACGACCGTTTGGATCGGAGGGTTCATAAACCAAAGCCCTTGCAGAAACGACTAAGTATCGTTCGGGGGGTTCGTAAACCAAATTGCTTAGCAAAAACGACGAAATTTGTTTCGGAGGGTTCATAAACCAAAGCCCTTGCAGAAACGACTAAGTATCGGTCGGGGGGTTCGTAAACCAAATTGCTTAGGAAAAACGACCGTTTGGTTCGGAGGGTTCATAAACCAAAGCAATTGCAGAAACGACTAAGTGTCGTTCGGGGGGTTCGTAAACCACATTGCTTAGCAAAAACGACGAAATTTGTTAAGGAGGGTTCATAAACCAAAGCCCTTGCAGAAAGGACTAAGTATCGTTCGGGGGGTTCGTAAACCAAATTGCTTTGGAAAAACGACCGTTTGGTTCGGAGGGTTTATAAACCAAAGCCCTTGCAGAAACGACTAAGTATCGTTCGGGGGGTTCGTAAACCAAATTGCTTTGGAAAAACGACCGTTTGGATCGGAGGGTTCATAAACCAAAGCCCTTGCAGAAACGACTAAGTATCGTTCGGGGGGTTCGTAAACCAAATTGCTTAGCAAAAACGACGAAATTTGTTTCGGAGGGTTCATAAACCAAAGCCCTTGCAGAAACGACTAAGTATCGGTCGGGGGGTTCGTAAACCAAATTGCTTAGGAAAAACGACCGTTTGGTTCGGAGGGTTCATAAACCAAAGCAATTGCAGAAACGACTAAGTGTCGTTCGGGGGGTTCGTAAACCACATTGCTTAGCAAAAACGACGAAATTTGTTAAGGAGGGTTCATAAACCAAAGCCCTTGCAGAAAGGACTAAGTATCGTTCGGGGGGTTCGTAAACCAAATTGCTTTGGAAAAACGACCGTTTGGTTCGGAGGGTTCATAAACCAAAGCCCTTGCAGAAACGACTAAGTATCGTTCGGGGGGTTCGTAAACCAAATTGCTTTGGAAAAACGACCGTTTGGATCGGAGGGTTCATAAACCAAAGCCCTTGCAGAAACGACTAAGTATCGTTCGGGGGGTTCGTAAACCAAATTGCTTAGCAAAAACGACGAAATTTGTTTCGGAGGGTTCATAAACCAAAGCCCTTGCAGAAACGACTAAGTATCGGTCGGGGGGTTCGTAAACCAAATTGCTTAGGAAAAACGACCGTTTGGTTCGGAGGGTTCATAAACCAAAGCAATTGCAGAAACGACTAAGTGTCGTTCGGGGGGTTCGTAAACCACATTGCTTAGCAAAAACGACGAAATTTGGAAAGGAGGGTTCATAAACCAAAGCCCTTGCAGAAAGGACTAAGTATCGTTCGGGGGGTTCGTAAACCAAATTGCTTTGGAAAAACGACCGTTTGGTTCGGAGGGTTCATAAACCAAAGCCCTTGCAGAAACGACTAAGTATCGTTCGGGGGGTTCGTAAACCAAATTGCTTTGGAAAAACGACCGTTTGGATCGGAGGGTTCATAAACCAAAGCCCTTGCAGAAACGACTAAGTATCGTTCGGGGGGTTCGTAAACCAAATTGCTTAGCAAAAACGACGAAATTTGTTTCGGAGGGTTCATAAACCAAAGCCCTTGCAGAAACGACTAAGTATCGTTTCGGGGGTTCGTAAACCAAATTGCTTAGCAAAAACGACGAAATATGGATCGGAGGGTTCATAAACCAACGCCCTTGCAGAAACGACTAAGTATCGTTCGGGGGGTTCGTAAACCACATTGCT
>CM068745.1:81596574-81601574 GCA_035084275.1 Hydrolagus colliei | reverse complement strand
TGAGACAGAGAGACTGAGAGAGAGAGAGAGAGAGAGAGACAGAGAGAGAATGAGAGCGAGACTGAGAGAGAGAGAGACACGACAGAGAGAGAGCGAGATTGAGAGAGAGATAGATAGAGATACAGACAGAGAGAGTGAGAGAGAGACACACACAGAGAGAGAGAGAGACTGAGAGAGACAGAGACTGAGAGAGAGAGCGAATGAGAGAGGGGGAGTGAGAGAGAGAGAGACTGAGAGAGACAGAGAGACAGACAGAGAGAGGGAGAGAGAGATTGAGAGTGTGAAAGAGACAGAGAGAGTAAGAGAGACTGAGAGAGAGAGAGAGGGAGAGAGAGAGAGTGGGACAGAGAGAGAGAGACTGAGAGAGAGACAGAGAGAGAGACAGAGAGAGAGACAGAGAGAGAGAGAGAGACTGAGAGAGAGAGAGAGAGAGACTGAGAGCGCGCGAGAGAGAGAGAGAACAACTGAGACAGAGATAGAGAGAGATGGAAAGAGAGAGAGGAACTCAGAGAGAGACTGAGAGAGAGAATGAGAGAGAGAGGGGGGGGGGTAGGGATGAGAGAGACAGAGACTGAGAGACAAGGAGAGAGAGAGAGAGAGGGATGGAGGGAGGGTTGGGGGAGTGGATGAGAGGGAGAGAGACTGAGACAGAGAGACGGACAGAGAGAGAGACAGAGAGACAGAGAGAGAGAGAGAGAGAGAGAGAGAGGGAGGGAGGGAGGGAGGGAGTGCGAGAGAGAGATTGAGAGAGAGAAAGAGATACAGACAGAGAGAGTGACAGAGAGAGAGAGAGGCTTTGAAAGACAGACTGAGAGAGAGAGATGGAAAGAGAGAGAGAAACTCACAGAGAGACTGAGAGAGAGAGACTGAGTGAGAGAGAGACTGAGAGAAAGAGAGAGAGAGAGAGACTGAGACAGAGAGACGAGAGAGAGAGAGACAGAGAGAGAGAGAGAGAGAGAGACTGAGAGAGGGAGAGAGAGAGAGAGATGGAAAGAGAGAGAGAAACTCACAGAGAGACTGAGAGAAAGAGAGAGAGAGAGAGACTGAGACAGGGAGACGACAGAGAGAGAGGGAGAGAGAGAGAGAGAGACAGAGCGAGAGAGAGAGAGAGAGAGACTGAGAGAGGGAGAGAGAGAGAGAGACTGAGACAGAGAGACGGAAAGAGAGACATAGAGAGAGGGAGACAGAGACCGTGACAGAGAGAGAGAAAGACAGAGAGTGTGACAGAGAGAGAGAGAGAGAGGCTGAGAGAGAGAGGGGGGGTGGTGAGAGAGAAAGAGACAGTGACAGAAAGAGAGAATGAGAGAGAGGGAGTGAGACAGAGAGACTGTGAGTGTGTGTGTGTGAGAGTGAGTGAGTGTGTGTGAGAGTGCGAGTGTGCGTGAGAGTGAGAGTGAGTGTGTGTGAGTGAGTGAGTGTGTGTCTGAGTGTGTGTGCTTGTCTGTGAGAGAGTGAGTGTGTGTGAGTATGTGTGAGAGTGAGTGTGTGAGAGTGTGTGAGTGAGTGTGAGAGTGTGTGTGTGTGAGAGTGAGTGTGTGAGAGTGAGTGTGTGTGTGTGAGTGTGTGAGTGATTGCGAGAGTGTGTGTGAGTGTGTGAGTGTGTGTGAGACTGAGTGTGTGCGACCAAACGACCAAGTTTGGTTGGGGGGTTTCATTAACCAAAGCGATTGCAGAAACGACTAAGTGTCGTTCGGTGGGTTCGTAAACCAAATTGCTTAGCAAAAACGACGAAGTTTGTTTCGGAGGGTTCATAAACCAAAGCCCTTGCAGGAACGACTAAGTATCGTTCGGGGGGTTCGTAAACCAAATTGCTAAGCAAAAATGACGAAATTTGTTTCGGAGGGTTCAGTAAACAAATCGATTGCAGAAACGCCTGACTGTCGTTCGGGGGGGTTCGTAAACCAAATTGCTTAGCAAAAACGACGAAATTTGTTAAGGAGGGTTCATAAACCAAAGCCCTTGCAGAAAGGACTAAGTATCGTTCGGGGGGTTCGTAAACCAAATTGCTTTGGAAAAACGACCGTTTGGTTCGGAGGGTTCATAAACCAAAGCCCTTGCAGAAACGACTAAGTATCGTTCGGGGGGTTCGTAAACCAAATTGCTTTGGAAAAACGACCGTTTGGATCGGAGGGTTCATAAACCAAAGCCCTTGCAGAAACGACTAAGTATCGTTCGGGGGGTTGGTAAACCAAATTGCTTAGCAAAAACGACGAAATTTGTTTCGGAGGGTTCATAAACCAAAGCCCTTGCAGAAACGACTAAGTATCGTTCGCGGGGTTCGTAAACCAAATTGCTTAGGAAAAACGACCGTTTGGTTCGGAGGGTTCATAAACCAAAGCAATTGCAGAAACGACTAAGTGTCGTTCGGGGGGTTCGTAAACGACATTGCTTAGCAAAAACGACGAAATTTGTTAAGGAGGGTTCATAAACCAAAGCCCTTGCAGAAACGACTAAGTATCGTTCGGGGGGTTCGTAAACCAAATTGCTCAGCAAAAACGACCATTACCAAAGCCCTTGCAGAAACGACTAAGTATCGTTCGGGGGGTTCGTAAACCAAATTGCTTTGGAAAAACGACCGTTTGGATCGGAGGGTTCATAAACCAAAGCCCTTGCAGAAACGACTAAGTATCGTTCGGGGGGTTCGTAAACCAAATTGCTTAGCAAAAACGACGAAATTTGTTTCGGAGGGTTCATAAACCAAAGCCCTTGCAGAAACGACTAAGTATCGGTCGGGGGGTTCGTAAACCAAATTGCTTAGGAAAAACGACCGTTTGTTTCGGAGGGTTCATAAACCAAAGCAATTGCAGAAACGACTAAGTATCGTTCGGGGGGTTCGTAAACCAAATTGCTTTGGAAAAACGACCGTTTGGATCGGAGGGTTCATAAACCAAAGCGATTGCAGAAACGACTAAGTGTCGTTCGGTGGGTTCGTAAACCAAATTGCTTAGCAAAAACGACGAAGTTTGTTTCGGAGGGTTCATAAACCAAAGCCCTTGCAGGAACGACTAAGTATCGTTCGGGGGGTTCGTAAACCAAATTGCTAAGCAAAAATGACGAAATTTGTTTCGGAGGGTTCATAAACCAAAGCAATTGCAGAAACGACTAAGTGTCGTTCGGGGGGTTCGTAAACCACATTGCTTAGCAAAAACGACGAAATTTGTTAAGGAGGGTTCATAAACCAAAGCCCTTGCAGAAAGGACTAAGTATCGTTCGGCGGGTTCGTAAACCAAATTGCTTTGGAAAAACGACCGTTTGGTTCGGAGGGTTCATAAACCAAAGCCCTTGCAGAAACGACTAAGTATCGTTCGGGGGGTTCGTAAACCAAATTGCTTTGGAAAAACGACCGTTTGGATCGGAGGGTTCATAAACCAAAGCCCTTGCAGAAACGACTAAGTATCGTTCGGGGGGTTCGTAAACCAAATTGCTTAGCAAAAACGACGAAATTTGTTTCGGAGGGTTCATAAACCAAAGCCCTTGCAGAAACGACTAAGTATCGGTCGGGGGGTTCGTAAACCAAATTGCTTAGGAAAAACGACCGTTTGGTTCGGAGGGTTCATAAACCAAAGCAATTGCAGAAACGACTAAGTGTCGTTCGGGGGGTTCGTAAACCACATTGCTTAGCAAAAACGACGAAATTTGTTAAGGAGGGTTCATAAACCAAAGCCCTTGCAGAAAGGACTAAGTATCGTTCGGGGGGTTCGTAAACCAAATTGCTTTGGAAAAACGACCGTTTGGTTCGGAGGGTTCATAAACCAAAGCCCTTGCAGAAACGACTAAGTATCGATCGGGGGGTTCGTAAACCAAATTGCTTTGGAAAAACGACCGTTTGGATCGGAGGGTTCATAAACCAAAGCCCTTGCAGAAACGACTAAGTATCGTTCGGGGGGTTCGTAAACCAAATTGCTTAGCAAAAACGACGAAATTTGTTTCGGAGGGTTCATAAACCTAAGCCCTTGCAGAAACGACTAAGTATCGGTCGGGGGGTTCGTAAACCAAATTGCTTAGGAAAAACGACCGTTTGGTTCGGAGGGTTCATAAACCAAAGCAATTGCAGAAACGACTAAGTGTCGTTCGGGGGGTTCGTAAACCACATTGCTTAGCAAAAACGACGAAATTTGTTAAGGAGGGTTCATAAACCAAAGCCCTTGCAGAAAGGACTAAGTATCGTTCGGGGGGTTCGTAAACCAAATTGCTTTGGAAAAACGACCGTTTGGTTCGGAGGGTTCATAAACCAAAGCCCTTGCAGAAACGACTAAGTATCGTTCGGGGGGTTCGTAAACCAAATTGCTTTGGAAAAACGACCGTTTGGATCGGAGGGTTCATAAACCAAAGCCCTTGCAGAAACGACTAAGTATCGTTCGGGGGGTTCGTAAACCAAATTGCTTAGCAAAAACGACGAAATTTGTTTCGGAGGGTTCATAAACCAAAGCCCTTGCAGAAACGACTAAGTATCGGTCGGGGGGTTCGTAAACCAAATTGCTTAGGAAAAACGACCGTTTGGTTCGGAGGGTTCATAAACCAAAGCAATTGCAGAAACGACTAAGTGTCGTTCGGGGGGTTCGTAAACCACATTGCTTAGCAAAAACGACGAAATTTGTTAAGGAGGGTTCATAAACCAAAGCCCTTGCAGAAAGGACTAAGTATCGTTCGGGGGGTTCGTAAACCAAATTGCTTTGGAAAAACGACCGTTTGGTTCGGAGGGTTCATAAACCAAAGCCCTTGCAGAAACGACTAAGTATCGTTCGGGGGGTTCGTAAACCAAATTGCTTTGGAAAAACGACCGTTTGGATCGGAGGGTTCATAAACCAAAGCCCTTGCTGAAACGACTAAGTATCGTTCGGGGGGTTCGTAAACCAAATTGCTTAGCAAAAACGACGAAATTTGTTTCGGAGGGTTCATAAACCAAAGCCCTTGCAGAAACGACTAAGTATCGGTCGGGGGGTTCGTAAACCAAATTGCTTAGGAAAAACGACCGTTTGGTTCGGAGGGTTCATAAACCA
>CM068745.1:81584074-81586574 GCA_035084275.1 Hydrolagus colliei | reverse complement strand
AGTGTGACAGAGAGAGAGAGAGAGAGGCTGAGAGAGAGAGGGGGGGTGGTGAGAGAGAAAGAGACAGTGACAGAAAGAGAGAATGAGAGAGAGGGAGTGAGACAGAGAGACTGTGAGTGTGTGTGTGTGAGAGTGAGTGAGTGTGTGTGAGAGTGCGAGTGTGCGTGAGAGTGAGAGTGAGTGTGTGTGAGTGAGTGAGTGTGTGTCTGAGTGTGTGTGCTTGTCTGTGAGAGAGTGAGTGTGTGTGAGTATGTGTGAGAGTGAGTGTGTGAGAGTGTGTGAGTGAGTGTGAGAGTGTGTGTGTGTGAGAGTGAGTGTGTGAGAGTGAGTGTGTGTGTGTGAGTGTGTGAGTGATTGCGAGAGTGTGTGTGAGTGTGTGAGTGTGTGTGAGACTGAGTGTGTGCGACCAAACGACCAAGTTTGGTTGGGGGGTTTCATTAACCAAAGCGATTGCAGAAACGACTAAGTGTCGTTCGGTGGGTTCGTAAACCAAATTGCTTAGCAAAAACGACGAAGTTTGTTTCGGAGGGTTCATAAACCAAAGCCCTTGCAGGAACGACTAAGTATCGTTCGGGGGGTTCGTAAACCAAATTGCTAAGCAAAAATGACGAAATTTGTTTCGGAGGGTTCAGTAAACAAATCGATTGCAGAAACGCCTGACTGTCGTTCGGGGGGGTTCGTAAACCAAATTGCTTAGCAAAAACGACGAAATTTGTTAAGGAGGGTTCATAAACCAAAGCCCTTGCAGAAAGGACTAAGTATCGTTCGGGGGGTTCGTAAACCAAATTGCTTTGGAAAAACGACCGTTTGGTTCGGAGGGTTCATAAACCAAAGCCCTTGCAGAAACGACTAAGTATCGTTCGGGGGGTTCGTAAACCAAATTGCTTTGGAAAAACGACCGTTTGGATCGGAGGGTTCATAAACCAAAGCCCTTGCAGAAACGACTAAGTATCGTTCGGGGGGTTGGTAAACCAAATTGCTTAGCAAAAACGACGAAATTTGTTTCGGAGGGTTCATAAACCAAAGCCCTTGCAGAAACGACTAAGTATCGGTCGGGGGGTTCGTAAACCAAATTGCTTAGGAAAAACGACCGTTTGGTTCGGAGGGTTCATAAACCAAAGCAATTGCAGAAACGACTAAGTGTCGTTCGGGGGGTTCGTAAACGACATTGCTTAGCAAAAACGACGAAATTTGTTAAGGAGGGTTCATAAACCAAAGCCCTTGCAGAAACGACTAAGTATCGTTCGGGGGGTTCGTAAACCAAATTGCTCAGCAAAAACGACCATTACCAAAGCCCTTGCAGAAACGACTAAGTATCGTTCGGGGGGTTCGTAAACCAAATTGCTTTGGAAAAACGACCGTTTGGATCGGAGGGTTCATAAACCAAAGCCCTTGCAGAAACGACTAAGTATCGTTCGGGGGGTTCGTAAACCAAATTGCTTAGCAAAAACGACGAAATTTGTTTCGGAGGGTTCATAAACCAAAGCCCTTGCAGAAACGACTAAGTATCGGTCGGGGGGTTCGTAAACCAAATTGCTTAGGAAAAACGACCGTTTGTTTCGGAGGGTTCATAAACCAAAGCAATTGCAGAAACGACTAAGTATCGTTCGGGGGGTTCGTAAACCAAATTGCTTTGGAAAAACGACCGTTTGGATCGGAGGGTTCATAAACCAAAGCGATTGCAGAAACGACTAAGTGTCGTTCGGTGGGTTCGTAAACCAAATTGCTTAGCAAAAACGACGAAGTTTGTTTCGGAGGGTTCATAAACCAAAGCCCTTGCAGGAACGACTAAGTATCGTTCGGGGGGTTCGTAAACCAAATTGCTAAGCAAAAATGACGAAATTTGTTTCGGAGGGTTCATAAACCAAAGCAATTGCAGAAACGACTAAGTGTCGTTCGGGGGGTTCGTAAACCACATTGCTTAGCAAAAACGACGAAATTTGTTAAGGAGGGTTCATAAACCAAAGCCCTTGCAGAAAGGACTAAGTATCGTTCGGCGGGTTCGTAAACCAAATTGCTTTGGAAAAACGACCGTTTGGTTCGGAGGGTTCATAAACCAAAGCCCTTGCAGAAACGACTAAGTATCGTTCGGGGGGTTCGTAAACCAAATTGCTTTGGAAAAACGACCGTTTGGATCGGAGGGTTCATAAACCAAAGCCCTTGCAGAAACGACTAAGTATCGTTCGGGGGGTTCGTAAACCAAATTGCTTAGCAAAAACGACGAAATTTGTTTCGGAGGGTTCATAAACCAAAGCCCTTGCAGAAACGACTAAGTATCGGTCGGGGGGTTCGTAAACCAAATTGCTTAGGAAAAACGACCGTTTGGTTCGGAGGGTTCATAAACCAAAGCAATTGCAGAAACGACTAAGTGTCGTTCGGGGGGTTCGTAAACCACATTGCTTAGCAAAAACGACGAAATTTGTTAAGGAGGGTTCATAAACCAAAGCCCTTGCAGAAAGGACTAAGTATCGTTCGGGGGGTTCGTAAACCAAATTGCTTT
>CM068745.1:81571574-81574074 GCA_035084275.1 Hydrolagus colliei | reverse complement strand
ACCAGTAAGTAAAACCGGCCCGCACAAAGCCCTCCCACATCGCGCGTGACAGCCAAATCGATCAGTAAAGGGACAGCACCACGCCGCCGTGGCCTGTCGTCAAAACTCTCTTGTCGAAAGAGATTAAATTCAAAATAAGCAATTAAATGCATGGATGCAGTATCATTTTGCCTCACGCCAGGCTGGGGTGCCGACAGTTCGGCAGCCCATTTCACTGTGACACAGCCGAACTTGAAAATCACGATGGTCTTTATAAGTTTTTCTCACCTCCTCTAAATTACCCCGACACGTCGCAAGACCACCGTCGGGAAAAGGGTCACATCACCCTCCATTGGGAAAAAACACCCTGCACACGCAAGCCGCTTGCTACCCGAGCACGGTTCAAGCCTGCAAAGTCGATCCCTTAGGAGCTCCGCAAGCAGCTACTGTTTCACACTCTGGACCACCTCCCTGGAAAGGGTCACCAAGAAAGAAAGCGGGAAATCCGCTCACCAAAGCCGAAATTAGCAAGCAATCAACGGCCGGAAACTCCAAATCCGATCCGATGGTGACTACGGAAATAATAAAGAACGGTTAAAACAACGAAACGACCATCGGCAAACGTACCGGGAGGTGCTCCCGTTCACGGCAAACCAAACCATTGGTTCTACCGTGTTTTCAGAACCGAAGCGTTTCACCGGGAAAATCCGGATAGCATGCCGAGAAATGAGCCTCGGAATCGAACACCAGGCCAACATTACCCGCTGTATTCAAACTTTCATATCTCGAGGCCACAATGTGGTAGCCACCCGGCGAAAAGGGCAGCGGGCTCGACAGACCATCGGGCACACCACGGCAGCAGCACATTTGCCGTTTCTGGCAAAGTGTCCTTCGGGGGGTTCGTAAACCAGATGGCTTAGAAAAAACGACCAAGTTTGGTTAGGAGGGTTCATTAACCAAACCGATTGCAGAAACGACTAAGTGTCGTTCGGGGGGTTCGTAAACCAAATTGCTTAGCAAAAACGACCAAGTTTGCTTCGGTGGGTTCATTAACCAAACCGATTGCAGAAACGACGAAGTGTCGTTCGGGGGGGTTCGTAAACCAAATTGCTGAGCAAAAACGACCAAGTTTGCTTCGGTGGGTTCATTAACCAAACCGATTGCAGAAACGACGAAGTGTCGTTCGGGGGGTTCGTAAACCAAATTGCTTAGCAAAAACGACGAAATATGTTTCGGAGGGTTCATAAACCAAAGCCCTTGAAGAATCGACTAAGTGTCGTTCGGGGGGTTCGTAAACCAAATTGTTTAGCAAAAACGACGAAATTTGTTTCGGAGGGTTCATAAACCAAAGCAATTGCAGAAACGACTAAGTGTCGTTCGTGGGGTTCGTAAACCACATTGCTGAGCAAAAACGACGAAATTTGTTAAGGAGGGTTCATAAACCAAAGCCCTTGCAGAATCGACTAAGTATCGTTCGGGGGGTTCGTAAACCAAATTGCTCAGCAAAAACGACGAAATTTGTTTCGGAGGGTTCATAAACCAAAGCCCTTGCAGAAACGACTAAGTATCGTTCGGGGGGTTCGTAAACCAAATTGCTTTGGAAAAACGACCGTTTGGATCGGAGGGTTCATAAACCAAAGCCCTTGCAGAAACGACTAAGTATCGTTCGGGGGATTCGTAAACCAAATTTCTTAGGAAAAACAACCGTTTGGTTCGGAGGGTTCATAAACCAAAGCCCTTGCAGAAACGACGTAGTATCGTTCGGGGGGTTCGTATACCAAATTGCTTAGCAAAAACGACGAAATTTGTTTCGGAGGGTTCATAAACCAAAGCAATTGCAGAAACGACTGTGTCGTTCGGGGGGTTCGTAAACCAAATTGCTTAGCAAAAACGACGAAATTTGTTAAGGAGGGTTCATAAACCAAAGCCCTTGCAGAAACGACTAAGTATCGTTCGGGGGGTTCGTAAACCAAATTGCTTTGGAAAAACGACCGTTTGGTTCGGAGGGTTCATAAACCAAAGCCCTTGCAGAAACGACTAAGTATCGTTTGGGGGGTTCGTAAACCAAATTGCTTAGCAAAAACGACGAAATATGGATCGGAGGGTTCATAAACCAACGCCCTTGCAGAAACGACTAAGTATCGTTCGGGGGGTTCGTAAACCACATTGCTTAGCAAAAACGACGAAATTTGTTAAGGAGGGTTCATAAACCAAAGCCCTTGCAGAATCGACTAAGTATCGTTCGGGGGGTTCGTAAACCAAATTGCTCAGCAAAAACGACGAAATTTGTTTCGGAGGGTTCATAAACCAAAGCCCTTGCAGAAACGACGAAGTATCGTTCGGGGGGTTCGTAAACCAAATTGCTTAGCAAAAACGACGAAATTTGTTTCGGAGGGTTCATAAACCAAAGCAATTGCAGAAACGACTAAGTGTCGTTCGGGGGGTTCGTAAACCACATTGCTTAGCAAAAACGACGAAATTTGTAAAGGAGGGTTCATAAACCAAAGCCCTTGCAGAATCG
>CM068745.1:81559220-81561720 GCA_035084275.1 Hydrolagus colliei | reverse complement strand
GAGAGGCTGAGAGAGAGAGGGGGCGTGGTGAGAGAGAAAGAGACAGTGACAGAAAGAGAGAATGAGAGAGAGGGAGTGAGACAGAGAGACTGTGAGTGTGTGTGTGTGAGAGTGAGTGAGTGTGTGTGAGAGTGCGAGTGTGCGTGAGAGTGAGAGTGAGTGTGTGTGAGTGAGTGAGTGTGTGTCTGAGTGTGTGTGCTTGTCTGTGAGAGAGTGAGTGTGTGTGAGTATGTGTGAGAGTGAGTGTGTGAGAGTGTGTGAGTGAGTGTGAGAGTGTGTGTGTGTGAGAGTGAGTGTGTGAGAGTGAGTGTGTGTGTGTGAGTGTGTGAGTGATTGCGAGAGTGTGTGTGAGTGTGTGAGTGTGTGTGAGACTGAGTGTGTGCGACCAAACGACCAAGTTTGGTTGGGGGGTTTCATTAACCAAAGCGATTGCAGAAACGACTAAGTGTCGTTCGGTGGGTTCGTAAACCAAATTGCTTAGCAAAAACGACGAAGTTTGTTTCGGAGGGTTCATAAACCAAAGCCCTTGCAGAATCGACTAAGTATCGTTCGGGGGGTTCGCAAACCAAATTGCTTAGCAAAAGCGACGAAATTTGTTAAGGAGGGTTCATAAACCAAAGAACCTTGCAAAAACGACCAAGTATCGATCGGGGGGTTCGTAAACCAAATTGCTTAGGAAAAACGACCGTTTGGTTCGGAGGGTTCATAAACCAAAGCCCTTGCAGAAACGACGTAGTATCGTTCGGGGGGTTCGTAAACCAAATTGCTTAGCAAAAACGACGAAGTTTGTTTCGGAGGGTTCATAAACCAAAGCAATTGCAGAAACGACAAAGTATCGTTCGGGGGGTTCGTAAACCAAATTGCTTTGGAAAAACGACCATTTGGTACGGAGGGTTCATAAACCAAAGCCCTTGCAGAAACGACTAAGTATCGTTCGGGGGGTTCGTAAACCAAATTGCTTTGGAAAAACGACCGTTTGGATCGGAGGGTTCATAAACCAAAGCCCTTGCAGAAACGACTAAGTATCGTTCGGGGGGTTCGTAAACCAAATTGCTTAGCAAAAACGACGAAATTTGGTTCGGAGGGTTCATAAACCGAAGCCCTTGCAGAAACGACAAAGTATCGTTCGGGGGGTTCGTAAACCAAATTGCTTAGGAAAAACAACCGTTTGGTTCGGAGGGTTCATAAACCAAAGCCCTTGCAGAAACGACGTAGTATCGTTCGGGGGGTTCGTAAACCAAATTGCCTAGCAAAAACGACGAAATTTGTTTCGGAGGGTTCATTAACCAACGCCCTTGCAGAAACGAATAAGTATCGTTCGGGGGGTTCGTAAACCAAATTGCTTAGGAAAAACGACCGTTTGGTTCGGAGGGTTCATAAACCAAAGCCCTTGCAGAAACGACTAAGTATCGATCGGGGGGTTCGTAAACCAAATTGCTCAGCAAAAACGACGAAATTTGTTTCGGAGGGTTCATAAACCAAAGCCCTTGCAGAAACGACTAAGTATCGGTCGGAGGGTTCGTAAACCAAATTGCTTAGGAAAAACGACCGTTTGGTTCGGAGGGTTCATAAACCAAAGCAATTGCAGAAACGACTAAGTGTCGTTCGGGGGGTTCGTAAACCACATTGCTTAGCAAAAACGACGAAATTTGTTAAGGAGGGTTCATAAACCAAAGCCCTTGCAGAATCGACTAAGTATCGTTCGGGGGGTTCGTAAACCAAATTGCTCAGCAAAAACGACCATTTGTTTCGGAGGGTTCATAAACCAAAGCCCTTGCAGAAACGACTAAGTATCGTTCGGGGGGTTCGTAAACCAAATTGCTTAGCAAAAACGACGAAATTTGTTTCGGAGGGTTCATAAACCAAAGCCCTTGCAGAATCGACTAAGTATCGTTCGGGGGGTTCGTAAACCAAATTGCTTAGCAAAAGCGACGAAATTTGTTAAGGAGGGTTCATAAACCAAAGCCCTTGCAAAAACGACTAAGTATCGTTCGGGGGGTTCGTAAACCAAATTGCTTAGGAAAAGCGACGAAATTTGTTAAGGAGGGTTCATAAACCAAAGAACCTTGCAAAAACGACCAAGTATCGTTCGGGGGGTTCGTAAACCAAATTGCTTAGGAAAAACGACCGTTTGGTTCGGAGGGTTCATAAACCAAAGCCCTTGCAGAAACGACGTAGTATCGTTCGGGGGGTTCGTAAACCACATTGCTTAGCAAAAACGACGCAGTTTGTTTCGGAGGGTTCATAAACCAAAGCCCTTGCAGAAACGACAAAGTATCGTTCGGGGGGTTCGTAAACCAAATTGCTTTGGAAAAACGACCATGTGGTACGGAGGGTTCATAAACCAAAGCCCTTGCAGAAACGACTAAGTATCGTTTTGGGGGGTTCGTAAACCAATTTGCTCAGCAAAAACGACGAAATTTGGTTCGGAGGGTTCATAAACCAAAGCCCTTGCAGAAACGAATAAGTATCGTTCGGGGGGTTCGTAAACCAAATTGCT
>CM068745.1:81549220-81554220 GCA_035084275.1 Hydrolagus colliei | reverse complement strand
TGACGAAATTTGTTTCGGAGGGTTCAGTAAACAAATCGATTGCAGAAACGCCTGACTGTCGTTCGGGGGGGTTCGTAAACCAAATTGCTTAGCAAAAACGACGAAATTTGTTAAGGAGGGTTCATAAACCAAAGCCCTTGCAGAAAGGACTAAGTATCGTTCGGGGGGTTCGTAAACCAAATTGCTTTGGAAAAACGACCGTTTGGTTCGGAGGGTTCATAAACCAAAGCGCTTGCAGAAACGACTAAGTATCGTTCGGGGGGTTCGTAAACCAAATTGCTTTGGAAAAACGACCGTTTGGATCGGAGGGTTCATAAACCAAAGCCCTTGCAGAAACGACTAAGTATCGTTCGGGGGGTTCGTAAACCAAATTGCTTAGGAAAAACGACCGTTTGGTTCGTAGGGTTCATAAACCAACGCCCTTGCAGAAACGACTAAGTATCGTTCGGGGGGTTCGTAAACCAAATTGCTAAGCAAAAATGACGAAATTTGTTTCGGAGGGTTCAGTAAACAAATCGATTGCAGAAACGCCTGACTGTCGTTCGGGGGGGTTCGTAAACCAAATTGCTTAGCAAAAACGACGAAATTTGTTAAGGAGGGTGCATAAACCAAAGCCCTTGCAGAAAGGACTAAGTATCGTTCTGGGGGTTCGTAAACCAAATTGCTTTGGAAAAACGACCGTTTGGTTCGGAGGGTTCATAAACCAAAGCCCTTGCAGAAACGACTAAGTATCGTTCGGGGGGTTCGTAAACCAAATTGCTTTGGAAAAACGACCGTTTGGATCGGAGGGTTCATAAACCAAAGCCCTTGCAGAAACGACTAAGTATCGTTCGGGGGGTTCGTAAACCAAATTGCTTAGGAAAAACGACCGTTTGGTTCGTAGGGTTCATAAACCAACGCCCTTGCAGAAACGACTAAGTATCGTTCGGGGGGTTCGTAAACCACATTGCTTAGCAAAAACGACGAAATTTGTTTCGGAGGGTTCATAAACCAAAGCCCTTGCAGAATCGACTAAGTATCGTTCGGGGGGTTCGTAAACCAAATTGCTTAGCAAAAGCGACGAAATTTGTTAAGGAGGGTTCATAAACCAAAGCCCTTGCAAAAACGACTAAGTATCGTTCGGGGGGTTCGTAAACCAAATTGCTTAGGAAAAACGACCGTTTGGTTCGGAGGGTTCATAAACCAAAGCCCTTGCAGAAACGACGTAGTATCGTTCGGGGGGTTCGTAAACCAAATTGCTTAGCAAAAACGACGAAGTTTGTTTCGGAGGGTTCATAAACCAAAGCCCTTGCAGAATCGACTAAGTATCGTTCGGGGGGTTCGTAAACCAAATTGCTTAGCAAAAGCGACGAAATTTGTTAAGGAGGGTTCATAAACCAAAGAACCTTGCAAAAACGACCAAGTATCGTTCGGGGGGTTCGCAAACCAAATTGCTTAGGAAAAACGACCGTTTGGTTCGGAGGGTTCATAAACCAAAGCCCTTGCAGAAACGACGTAGTATCGTTCGGGGGGTTCGTAAACCAAATTGCTTAGCAAAAACGACGAAGTTTGTTTCGGAGGGTTCATAAACCAAAGCCCTTGCAGAAACGACAAAGTATCGTTCGGGGGGTTCGTAAACCAAATTGCTTTGGAAAAACGACCATTTGGTACGGAGGGTTCATAAACCAAAGCCCTTGCAGAAACGACTAAGTATCGTTCGGGGGGTTCGTAAACCAAATTGCTTTGGAAAAACGACCGTTTGGATCGGAGGGTTCATAAACCAAAGCCCTTGCAGAAACGACTAAGTATCGTTCGGGGGGTTCGTAAACCAAATTGCTTAGCAAAAACGACGAAATTTGGTTCGGAGGGTTCATAAACCAAAGCCCTTGCAGAAACGACTAAGTATCGTTCGGGGGGTTCGTAAACCAAATTGCTTAGGAAAAACAACCGTTTGGTTCGGAGGGTTCATAAACCAAAGCCCTTGCAGAAACGACGTAGTATCGTTCGGGTGGTTCGTAAACCAAATTGCTTAGCAAAAACGACGAAATTTGGTTCGGAGGGTTCATAAACCAACGCCCTTGCAGAAACGACGAAGTATCGTTCGGGGGGTTCGTAAACCAAATTGCTCAGCAAAAACGACGAAATTTGTTTCGGTGGGTTCATTAACCAACGCCCTTGCAGAAACGAATAAGTATCGTTCGGGGGGTTCGTAAACCAAATTGCTTAGGAAAAACGACCGTTTGGTTCGGAGGGTTCATAAACCAAAGCCCTTGCAGAAACGACTAAGTATCGATCGGGGGGTTCGTAAACCAAATTGCTCATCAAAAACGACGAAATTTGTTTCGGAGGGTTCATAAACCAAAGCCCTTGCAGAAACGACTAAGTATCGGTCGGAGGGTTCGTAAACCAAATTGCTTAGGAAAAACGACCGTTTGGTTCGGAGGGTTCATAAACCAAAGCCCTTGCAGAAACGACGTAGTATCGTTCGGGGGGTTCGTAAACCAAATTGCTTAGCAAAAACGACGAAGTTTGTTTCGGAGGGTTCATAAACCAAAGCCCTTGCAGAATCGACTAAGTATCGTTCGGGGGGTTCGTAAACCAAATTGCTTAGCAAAAGCGACGAAATTTGTTAATGAGGGTTCATAAACCAAAGAACCTTGCAAAAACGACCAAGTATCGTTCGGGGGGTTCGTAAACCAAATTGCTTAGGAAAAACGACCGTTTGGTTCGGAGGGTTCATAAACCAAAGCCCTTGCAGAAACGACGTAGTATCGTTCGGGGGGTTCGTAAACCAAATTGCTTAGCAAAAACGACGAAGTTTGTTTCGGAGGGTTCATAAACCAAAGCCCTTGCAGAAACGACAAAGTATCGTTCGGGGGGTTAGTAAACCAAATTGCTTTGGAAAAACGACCATTTGGTACGGAGGGTTCATAAACCAAAGCCCTTGCAGAAACGACTAAGTATCGTTCGGGGGGTTCGTAAACCAAATTGCTTTGGAAAAACGACCGTTTGGATCGGAGGGTTCATAAACCAAAGCCCTTGCAGAAACGACTAAGTATCGTTCGGGGGGTTCGTAAACCAAATTGCTTAGCAAAAACGACGAAATTTGGTTCGGAGGGTTCATAAACCAAAGCCCTTGCAGAAACGACTAAGTATCGTTCGGGGGGTTCGTAAACCAAATTGCTTAGGAAAAACAACCGTTTGGTTCGGAGGGTTCATAAACCAACGCCCTTGCAGAAACGACGAAGTATCGTTCGGGGGGTTCGTAAACCAAATTGCTCAGCAAAAACGACGAAATTTGTTTCGGTGGGTTCATTAACCAACGCCCTTGCAGAAACGAATAAGTATCGTTCGGGGGGTTCGTAAACCAAATTGCTTAGGAAAAACGACCGTTTGGTTCGGAGGGTTCATAAACCAAAGCCCTTGCAGAAACGACTAAGTATCGATCGGGGGGTTCGTAAACCAAATTGCTCAGCAAAAACGACGAAATTTGTTTCGGAGGGTTCATAAACCAAAGCCCTTGCAGAAACGACTAAGTATCGGTCGGAGGGTTCGTAAACCAAATTGCTTAGGAAAAACGACCGTTTGGTTCGGAGGGTTCATAAACCAAAGCCCTTGCAGAAACGACGTAGTATCGTTCGGGGGGTTCGTAAACCAAATTGCTTAGCAAAAACGACGAAGTTTGTTTCGGAGGGTTCATAAACCAAAGCCCTTGCAGAATCGACTAAGTATCGTTCGGGGGGTTCGTAAACCAAATTGCTTAGCAAAAGCGACGAAATTTGTTAAGGAGGGTTCATAAACCAAAGAACCTTGCAAAAACGACCAAGTATCGTTCGGGGGGTTCGTAAACCAAATTGCTTAGGAAAAACGACCGTTTGGTTCGGAGGGTTCATAAACCAAAGCCCTTGCAGAAACGACGTAGTATCGTTCGGGGGGTTCGTAAACCAAATTGCTTAGCAAAAACGACGAAGTTTGTTTCGGAGGGTTCATAAACCAAAGCCCTTGCAGAAACGACAAAGTATCGTTCGGGGGGTTCGTAAACCAAATTGCTTTGGAAAAACGACCATTTGGTACGGAGGGTTCATAAACCAAAGCCCTTGCAGAAACGACTAAGTATCGTTCGGGGGGTTCGTAAACCAAATTGCTTTGGAAAAACGACCGTTTGGATCGGAGGGTTCATAAACCAAAGCCCTTGCAGAAACGACTAAGTATCGTTCGGGGGGTTCGTAAACCAAATTGCTTAGCAAAAACGACGAAATTTGGTTCGGAGGGTTCATAAACCAAAGCCCTTGCAGAAACGACTAAGTATCGTTCGGGGGGTTCGTAAACCAAATTGCTTAGGAAAAACAACCGTTTGGTTCGGAGGGTTCATAAACCAAAGCCCTTGCAGAAACGACGTAGTATCGTTCGGGGGGTTCGTAAACCAAATTGCTTAGCAAAAACGACGAAATTTGGTTCGGAGGGTTCATAAACCAACGCCCTTGCAGAAACGACGAAGTATCGTTCGGGGGGTTCGTAAACCAAATTGCTCAGCAAAAACGACGAAATTTGTTTCGGAGGGTTCATTAACCAACGCCCTTGCAGAAACGAATAAGTATCGTTCGGGGGGTTCGTAAACCAAATTGCTTAGGAAAAACGACCGTTTGGTTCGGAGGGTTCATAAACCAAAGCCCTTGCAGAAACGACTAAGTATCGATCGGGGGGTTCGTAAACCAAATTGCTCAGCAAAAACGACGAAATTTGTTTCGGAGGGTTCATAAACCAAAGCCCTTGCAGAAACGACTAAGTATCGGTCGGAGGGTTCGTAAACCAAATTGCTTAGGAAAAACGACCGTTTGGTTCGGAGGGTTCATAAACCAAAGCAATTGCAGAAACGACTAAGTGTCGTTCGGGGGGTTCGTAAACCACATTGCTTAGCAAAAACGACGAAATTTGTTAAGGAGGGTTCATAAACCAAAGCGCTTGCAGAATCGACTAAGTATCGTTCGGGGGGTTCGTAAACCAAATTGCTCAGCAAAAAC
>CM068745.1:81536720-81544220 GCA_035084275.1 Hydrolagus colliei | reverse complement strand
CTGAGAGAGAGAGAGAGAGAGAGAGAGACAGAGAGAGAATGAGAGCGAGACTGAGAGAGAGAGAGACACGACAGAGAGAGAGAGAGATTGAGAGAGAGAGAGATAGAGATACAGACAGAGAGAGTGAGAGAGAGAGACACACAGAGAGAGAGAGAGACTGAGAGAGACAGAGACTGAGAGAGAGAGCGAATGAGAGAGGGGGAGTGAGAGAGAGAGAGACTGAGAGAGACAGAGAGACAGACAGAGAGAGGGAGAGAGAGATTGAGAGTGTGAAAGAGACAGAGAGAGTAAGAGAGACTGAGAGAGAGAGAGAGGGAGAGAGAGACTGAGAGAGAGAGAGTGGGACAGAGAGAGAGAGAGAGACTGAGAGAGAGACAGAGAGAGAGACAGAGAGAGAGACAGAGAGAGAGAGAGAGACTGAGAGAGAGAGAGAGAGAGACTGAGAGCGCGCGAGAGAGAGAGAGAACAACTGAGACAGAGATAGAGAGAGATGGAAAGAGAGAGAGGAACTCAGAGAGAGACTGAGAGAGAGAATGAGAGAGAGAGGGGGGTGGTAGGGATGAGAGAGACAGAGACTGAGAGACAAGGAGAGAGAGAGAGAGAGGGATGGAGGGAGGGTTGGGGGAGTGGATGAGAGTGAGAGAGACTGAGACAGAGAGACGGACAGAGAGAGAGACAGAGAGACAGAGAGAGAGAGAGAGAGAGAGGGAGGGAGGGAGGGAGGGAGTGCGAGAGAGAGATTGAGGGAGAGACAGAGATACAGACAGAGAGAGTGACAGAGAGAGAGAGAGGCTTTGAAAGACAGACTGAGAGAGAGAGATGGAAAGAGAGAGAGAAACTCACAGAGAGACTGAGAGAGAGAGACTGAGTGAGAGAGAGACTGAGAGAAAGAGAGAGAGAGAGAGACTGAGACAGAGAGACGAGAGAGAGAGAGACAGAGAGAGAGAGAGAGAGAGAGACTGAGAGAGGGAGAGAGAGAGAGAGATGGAAAGAGAGAGAGAAACTCACAGAGAGACTGAGAGAAAGAGAGAGAGAGAGAGACTGAGACAGGGAGACGACAGAGAGAGAGGGAGAGAGAGAGAGACAGAGCGAGAGAGAGAGAGAGAGAGACTGAGAGAGGGAGAGAGAGAGAGAGACTGAGACAGAGAGACGGAAAGAGAGACATAGAGAGAGGGAGACAGAGACCGTGACAGAGAGAGAGAAAGACAGAGAGTGTGACAGAGAGAGAGAGAGAGAGGCTGAGAGAGAGAGGGGGGGTGGTGAGAGAGAAAGAGACAGTGACAGAAAGAGAGAATGAGAGAGAGGGAGTGAGACAGAGAGACTGTGAGTGTGTGTGTGTGAGAGTGAGTGAGTGTGTGTGAGAGTGCGAGTGTGCGTGAGAGTGAGAGTGAGTGTGTGTGAGTGAGTGAGTGTGTGTCTGAGTGTGTGTGCTTGTCTGTGAGACAGTGAGTGTGTGTGAGTATGTGTGAGAGTGAGTGTGTGAGAGTATGTGAGTGTGAGAGTGTGTGTGTGTGAGAGTGAGTGTGTGAGAGTGAGTGTGTGTGTGTGAGTGTGTGAGTGATTGCGAGAGTGTGTGTGAGTGTGTGAGTGTGTGTGAGACTGAGTGTGTGCGACCAAACGACCAAGTTTGGTTGGGGGGGTTCATTAACCAAAGCGATTGCAGAAACGACTAAGTGTCGTTCGGTGGGTTCGTAAACCAAATTGCTTAGCAAAAACGACGAAGTTTGTTTCGGAGGGTTCATAAACCAAAGCCCTTGCAGGAACGACTAAGTATCGTTCGGGGGGTTCGTAAACCAAATTGCTAAGCAAAAATGACGAAATTTGTTTCGGAGGGTTCAGTAAACAAATCGATTGCAGAAACGCCTGACTGTCGTTCGGGGGGGTTCGTAAACCAAATTGCTTGGGAAAAACGACCGTTTGGTTCGGAGGGTTCATAAACCAATGCCCTTGCAGAAACGACTAAGTATCGTTCGGGGGGTTCGTATACCAAATTGCTTAGGAAAAACGACCGTTTGGTTCGGAGGGTTCATAAACCAAAGCCCTTGCAGAAACGACGTAGTGTCGTTCGGGGGGTTCGTAAACCAAATTGCTTAGCAAAAACGACGAAATTTGTTTCGGAGGGTTCATAAACCAAAGCAATTGCAGAAACGACTAAATGTCGGTCGGGGGGTTCGTAAACCAAATTGCTTAGCAAAAACGACGAAATTTGTTATGGAGGGTTCATAAACCAAAGCCCTTGCAGAAACGACTAAGTATCGTTCGGGTGGTTCGTAAACCAAATTGCTTTGGAAAAACGACCGTTTGGTTCGGAGGGTTCATAAACCAAAGCCCTTGCAGAAACGACTAAGTATCGTTCGGGGGGTTCGTAAACCAAATTGCTCAGCAAAAACGACGAAATTTGGTTCGGAGGGTTCATAAACCAAAGCCCTTGCAGAAACGACTAAGTATCGTTCGGGGGGTTCGTAAACCAAATTGCTTAGCAAAAACGACGAAATTTGTTTCGGAGGGTTCATAAACCAAAGCCCTTGCAGAATCGACTAAGTATCGTTCGGGGGGTTCGTAAACCAAATTGCTTAGCAAAAGCGACGAAATTTGTTAAGGAGGGTTCATAAACCAAAGCCCTTGCAAAAACGACTAAGTATCGTTCGGGGGGTTCGTAAACCAAATTGCTTAGGAAAAACGACCGTTTGGTTCGGAGGGTTCATATACCAAAGCCCTTGCAGAAACGACGTAGTATCGTTCGGGGGGTTCGTAAACCAAATTGCTTAGCAAAAACGACGAAGTTTGTTTCGGAGGGTTCATAAACCAAAGCCCTTGCAGAATCGACTAAGTATCGTTCGGGGGGTTCGTAAACCAAATTGCTTAGCAAAAGCGACGAAATTTGTTAAGGAGGGTTCATAAACCAAAGAACCTTGCAAAAACGACCAAGTATCGTTCGGGGGGTTCGTAAACCAAATTGCTTAGGAAAAACGACCGTTTGGTTCGGAGGGTTCATAAACCAAAGCCCTTGCAGAAACGACGTAGTATCGTTCGGGGGGTTCGTAAACCAAATTGCTTAGCAAAAACGACGAAGTTTGTTTCGGAGGGTTCATAAACCAAAGCCCTTGCAGAAACGACAAAGTATAGTTCGGGGGGTTCGTAAACCAAATTGCTTTGGAAAAACGACCATTTGGTACGGAGGGTTCATAAACCAAAGCCCTTGCAGAAACGACTAAGTATCGTTCGGGGGGTTCGTAAACCAAATTGCTTTGGAAAAACGACCGTTTGGATCGGAGGGTTCATAAACCAAAGCCCTTGCAGAAACGACTAAGTATCGTTCGGGGGGTTCGTAAACCAAATTGCTTAGCAAAAACGACGAAATTTGGTTCGGAGGGTTCATAAACCAAAGCCCTTGCAGAAACGACTAAGTATCGTTCGGGGGGTTCGTAAACCAAATTGCTTAGGAAAAACAACCGTTTGGTTCGGAGGGTTCATAAACCAAAGCCCTTGCAGAAACGACGTAGTATCGTTCGGGGGGTTCGTAAACCAAATTGCCTAGCAAAAACGACGAAATTTGGTTCGGAGGGTTCATAAACCAACGCCCTTGCAGAAACGACGAAGTATCGTTCGGGGGGTTCGTAAACCAAATTGCTCAGCAAAAACGACGAAATTTGTTTCGGAGGGTTCATTAACCAACGCCCTTGCAGAAACGAATAAGTATCGTTCGGGGGGTTCGTAAACCAAATTGCTTAGGAAAAACGACCGTTTGGTTCGGAGGGTTCATAAACCAAAGCCCTTGCAGAAACGACTAAGTATCGATCGGGGGGTTCGTAAACCAAATTGCTCAGCAAAAACGACGAAATTTGTTTCGGAGGGTTCATAAACCAAAGCCCTTGCAGAAACGACTAAGTATCGGTCGGAGGGTTCGTAAACCAAATTGCTTAGGAAAAACGACCGTTTGGTTCGGAGGGTTCATAAACCAAAGCAATTGCAGAAACGACTAAGTGTCGTTCGGGGGGTTCGTAAACCACATTGCTTAGCAAAAACGACGAAATTTGTTAAGGAGGGTTCATAAACCAAAGCCCTTGCAGAATCGACTAAGTATCGTTCGGGGGGTTCGTAAACCAAATTGCTCAGCAAAAACGACCATTTGTTTCGGAGGGTTCATAAACCAAAGCCCTTGCAGAAACGACTAAGTATCGTTCGGGGGGTTCGTAAACCAAATTGCTCAGCAAAAACGACCATTTGTTTCGGAGGGTTCGTAAACCAAAGCCCTTGCAGAAACGACTAAGTATCGTTCGGGGGGTTCGTAAACCAAATTGCTTAGGAAAAACGACCGTTTGGTTCGTAGGGTTCATAAACCAAATCAATTGCAGAATCGACTAAGTATCGTTCGGGGGGTTCGTAAACCAAATTGCTCAGCAAAAACGACCATTTGTTTCGGAGGGTTCATAAACCAAAGCCCTTGCAGAAACGACTAAGTATCGTTCGGGGGGTTCGTAAACCAAATTGCTTAGGAAAAACGACGAAATTTGTTTCGGAGGGTTCATAAACCAAAGCCCTTGCAGAATCGACTAAGTATCGTTCGGGGGGTTCGTAAACCAAATTGCTTAGCAAAAGCGACGAAATTTGTTAAGGAGGGTTCATAAACCAAAGCCCTTGCAAAAACGACTAAGTATCGTTCGGGGGGTTCGTAAACCAAATTGCTTAGGAAAAACGACCGTTTGGTTCGGAGGGTTCATAAACCAAAGCCCTTGCAGAAACGACGTAGTATCGTACGGGGGGTTCGTAAACCAAATTGCTTAGCAAAAACGACGAAGTTTGTTTCGGAGGGTTCATAAACCAAAGCCCTTGCAGAATCGACTAAGTATCGTTCGGGGGGTTCGTAAACCAAATTGCTTAGCAAAAGCGACGAAATTTGTTAAGGAGGGTTCATAAACCAAAGAACCTTGCAAAAACGACCAAGTATCGTTCGGGGGGTTCGTAAACCAAATTGCTTAGGAAAAACGACCGTTTGGTTCGGAGGGTTCATAAACCAAAGCCCTTGCAGAAACGACGTAGTATCGTTCGGGGGGTTCGTAAACCAAATTGCTTAGCAAAAACGACGAAGTTTGTTTCGGAGGGTTCATAAACCAAAGCCCTTGCAGAAACGACAAAGTATCGTTCGGGGGGTTCGTAAACCAAATTGCTTTGGAAAAACGACCATTTGGTACGGAGGGTTCATAAACCAAAGCCCTTGCAGAAACGACTAAGTATCGTTTGGGGGGTTCGTAAACCAATTTGCTCAGCAAAAACGACGAAATTTGGTTCGGAGGGTTCATAAACCAAAGCCCTTGCAGAAACGAATAAGTATCGTTCGGGGGGTTCGTAAACCAAATTGCTTAGGAAAAACGACCGTTTGGTTCGGAGGGTTCATAAACCAAAGCCCTTGCAGAAACGACTAAGTATCGATCGGGGGGTTCGTAAACCAAATTGCTCAGCAAAAACGACGAAATTTGTTTCGGAGGGTTCATAAACCAAAGCCCTTGCAGAAACGACTAAGTATCGGTCGGAGGGTTCGTAAACCAAATTGCTTAGGAAAAACGACCGTTTGGTTCGGAGGGTTCATAAACCAAAGCAATTGCAGAAACGACTAAGTGTCGTTCGGGGGGTTCGTAAACCACATTGCTTAGCAAAAACGACGAAATTTGTTAAGGAGGGTTCATAAACCAAAGCCCTTGCAGAATCGACTAAGTATCGTTCGGGGGGTTCGTAAACCAAATTGCTCAGCAAAAACGACCATTTGTTTCGGAGGGTTCATAAACCAAAGCCTTTGCAGAAACGACTAAGTATCGTTCGGGGGGTTCGTAAACCAAATTGCTCAGCAAAAACGACCATTTGTTTCGGAGGGTTCGTAAACCAAAGCCCTTGCAGAATCGACTAAGTATCGTTCGGGGGGTTCGTAAACCAAATTGTTTAGCAAAAACGACGAAATTTGTTTCGGAGGGTTCATAAACCAAAGCCCTTGCAGAAACGACTAAGTATCGGTCGGGGGGTTCGTAAACCAAATTGCTTAGGAAAAACGACCGTTTGGTTCGGAGGGTTCATAAACCAAAGCAATTGCAGAAACGACTAAGTGTCGTTCGGGGGGTTCGTAAACCACATTGCTTAGCAAAAACGACGAAATTTGTTAAGGAGGGTTCATAAACCAAAGCCCTTGCAGAATCGACTAAGTATCGTTCGGGGGGTTCGTAAACCAAATTGCTCAGCAAAAACGACGAAATTTGTTTCGGAGGGTTCATAAACCAAAGCCCTTGCAGAAACGACTAAGTATCGTGCGGGGGGTTCGTAAACCAAATTGCTTTGGAAAAACGACCGTTTGGATCGGAGGGTTCATAAACCAAAGCCCTTGCAGAAACGACTAAGTATCGTTCGGGGGGTTCGTAAACCAAATTGCTTAGCAAAAACGACGAAATTTGTTTCGGAGGGTTCATAAACCAAAGCCCTTGCAGAAACGACTAAGTATCGTTCGGGGGGTTCGTAAACCAAATTGCTTAGGAAAAACGACCGTTTGGTTCGGAGGGTTCATAAACCAAAGCAATTGCAGAAACGACTAAGTGTCGTTCGGGGGGTTCGTAAACCACATTGCTTAGCAAAAACGACGAAATTTGTTAAGGAGGGTTCATAAACCAAAGCCCTTGCAGAATCGACTAAGTATCGTTCGGGGGGTTCGTAAACCAAATTGCTCAGCAAAAACGACCATTTGTTTCGGAGGGTTCATAAACCAAAGCCTTTGCAGAAACGACTAAGTATCGTTCGGGGGGTTCGTAAACCAAATTGCTCAGCAAAAACGACCATTTGTTTCGGAGGGTTCGTAAACCAAAGCCCTTGCAGAAACGACTAAGTATCGTTAGGGGGGTTCGTAAACCAAATTGCTTAGGAAAAACGACCGTTTGGTTCGTAGGGTTCATAAACCAAAGCAATTGCAGAATCGACTAAGTATCGTTCGGGGGGTTCGTAAACCAAATTGCTCAGCAAAAACGACCATTTGTTTCGGAGGGTTCATAAACCAAAGCCCTTGCAGAAACGACTAAGTATCGTTCGGGGGGTTCGTAAACCAAATTGCTTTGGAAAAACGACCGTTTGGATCGGAGGGTTCATAAACCAAAGCCCTTGCAGAAACGACTAAGTATCGTTCGGGGGGTTCGTAAACCAAATTGCTCAGCAAAAACGACCATTTGTTTCGGAGGGTTCGTAAACCAAAGCCCTTGCAGAAACGACTAAGTATCGTTCGGGGGGTTCGTAAACCAAATTGCTTAGGAAAAACGACCATTTGGTACGGAGGGTTCATAAACCAAAGCCCTTGCAGAAACGACTAAGTATCGTTTGGGGGGTTCGTAAACCAATTTGCTCAGCAAAAACGACGAAATTTGGTTCGGAGGGTTCATAAACCAAAGCCCTTGCAGAAACGACTAAGTATCGTTCGGGGGGTTCGTAAACCAAATTGCTTTGGAAAAACGACCGTTTGGATCGGAGGGTTCA
>CM068745.1:81529220-81531720 GCA_035084275.1 Hydrolagus colliei | reverse complement strand
AACGACCGGTTAGGACCCCGGAGCCCCCGGTCACCCAGTGCTGGTATCCGGGGACTAAGTTGTTCCTACGGAGTCCCTTCCCGTCGACCGACTGCTCGTGCAGTTGTCGGGCCCAGATGTTACGTGCCGTCTTGGCGCAGTGGAGCGTCTCTCCCGCAAAGTTCCCCGCACGTGACCCTTCCAAAAGACGTTTTCGAAAGGGGGCAGAGTCTGTCGTCTCTCTGACAATTGTGGAGCTGGACCGCAGCAGGTTGTTTGTCAGTTTTGGTGTTTGTACAGGAATGGAGGTTCGAAGGGATGGTATCCCTAAGCCCCCGTCCTGCACGGCAGCGTGGAAGAAACTGGTCGGCATATCCTTTGGCAGTTTTAGCCACCTGCGGACGGCCGCCCGGGTTTGCAGGTCCATGGTCCTGAGGCGTGCGATGGTCCATCGCCCCAGGATTAACCGGTATTGTAGTTTTGGAATGAGATGGTTAACCAAAATATGAATACGTTGTTGAGGTTTCAGGGGGGCCTTCGAGAGATTCTGGATGCCCTCGTCTAGGATGGAGCCAACGGACTCCACCCGCCCCTGATGAAGGAATTGAATTCCAAGGTATTTGAAACTGCTTATTGCAGATAGAGTATTGAGTGGCTGGTCGTTTACCCAAAATTTTTGTGAGGCATCGACGAGATAGCGCTTATGCTTCCTGTCGATTACGATGGACAGCGAGTGTGACTTGGCTGGGTTTAATGAAAGCCCAATTAGTTTCAGATTGGTACTTACATGGTTGAGTAGGGTCTGCAGCCCTGGAGGGGTGGATGCGAAAAGCAAGATGTCATCCGCAAACACCAATGTCGGTATTTTAAGGTGGCCACCCAGGTGGGCCCCAATGCCAGTTGGCATGTTGTTCAAGATATCATCCAAGACAAGGTTGAAGAGAAACGGTGAGATTGGATCTCCTTGCCGTACTCCCCTCGTCATTCGGATGGGGTTGTCTGAGCAGCCTTTGATTTTTGTTGTGCAGTCTACATAGGTGGATTTGATGTAGCTGCATAAGATGTTGGGTATCCCACGAGAATACATGGCTCGAAGGATCGAGTCATGATTAACGGAGTCGAAAGCTTTGTGGGCGTCCAGCGACGCAATGTGGAGAGACGACAGGCTGGAGGTACTGTAGCGGATAATGGCATCGAGGGTAGCTGTATTTTCTGCCGTTCCGTCACCTGAGCAAAATGCTCTTTGTGCGGTGTTGAATGGTATGCTCTGAGAGCATCGTTTAGATATTATTCTGTGGAATAGGTGTGTAACAGTAGAGGCAATAGTAATCGGGCAGAATTCACCAGGTTCGGTGGGGGATTTGACCTTGGGGATCAGGGTAGTTTGATTCGCCCTGAAGGGCAAGGGAAGGTATGAAAAGTATAGCCACAGGTTAAACACCTTGCACAGGTAACGGGGTGGCAGTGTCCGGGAGAGGAAACTGATATGCCCCCAACGCAGGTCCGGACTTCCTCCTCACAGACGGGTTGCACAAGTTCCCAGAGTGTCAGAGGAGGGGGTCCAGCGGCCTGTTATCGGGGCTACTACCCGAATTAAAAATTTCAGCCCAATACGATTCAGTATTGATGGGCAGGGCCGGAGGTGCCTCCTCGGCCCACGTACCATCCAGGCACGTTAACGCGCACTTTTTGCGTTTTTTGCGAAACAAATTTTGTATTCGTGCAAAGGCTTTCCTCCTGGCAGCACGTTTGCCTACGTACGTGCCTGGAGCTTTATAACTTTTGGAGCGGTTGCTGGAAGGGGGCCTCCTACCCCCATCTTTCAATTTATCTGGTGCGGCCAATTTGATAAATTGTTCCGCATGTTTGTTCAATAGGAACTTATTAATCGGGTCTGAGTAAAGCCCAATGCACCTCAGAATTTTGTTGGCAGTTTCCTCTCCAGGGTCGCCGTTGCCCAGGGGTAGAGACCGTAGGTAATCTATGATCCCCTGACGATGTGTCTCGGCTTCGTCAGCGCTCTCGGCGCTTCTCCCGCCGCTGGGACTCAGCGTTTCGGGGGTCGGGAGAGTTGTAGTGGGGATATTTAGGGCAACGGGATCCAACACTTCCAGTGAAGGGGGGGTAGGGGGGGTAGGGGGGAATGGGGAGCTGTGTTCTCCCTCAGTGCCTTGACTTGCGCGATGTAATCTGGTCTCCGACGTCTGCCTTTTATGGCTTCCACAGTCCGGTGTGGAAGCACTTTAGCCAGTTCTTGGTTGACAAAACAGACGCCAGAGGCCACCAGGCGAACTTCGTGGAGGGCCATCAAGTGATCCTCCTCTCCGTCCCACCGAGCTTTAGCGCGTTGAGGCAGCTTGGACTGATGGAACTCTGCTGGGTGTGTTGCTCTGCGGTGCACACCCAGGCCACGGGTACTCGAGAAAACACGGGCGCACTCGGGGCACCTCGCGCCCGCGGAGCCACTAGGGCCTTCCTCCGCCATGGGCACACTGCTTTTGAGAGCTGCAGCGGCAGCTCC
>CM068745.1:81491720-81519220 GCA_035084275.1 Hydrolagus colliei | reverse complement strand
GATAGACAGAGAGAGACAGACAGAGAGACAGAGAGAGAGAGAGAGATAGATAGAGATAGACAGAGAGAGACACTTAGTCGTTTCTGCAATCGCTTTGTTTAATGAACCCTCCCAACCAAACTTGGTCGTTTTTGCTAAGCAATTTGGTTTACGAACCCCCCGAACGACACTTAGTCGTTTCTGCAATCACTTTGGTTAATGAACCCGCCGAACGAGTCTTGGTCGTTTTCCGACTCTTGCTCATGCATCCACCAACCCTCCCTGGGGTCATGCTGCCGGCCACGCATGAGTAGGCGGGAAACGGCAATTGGGCTCCTGCTGTGATGCTCGCGAATGTCTGTGGAGCCCGCTGCCCTTTTCGGCGGGTGGCTACCACATCGTGGCCTCGAGATATGGAAGTTTGAATACAGCGGGCAATGTTGGCCTGGTGTCCGATTCCGAGGCTCATTTTTCGGCATGCAGTCCGGAAATGCGTCGGATATCAGTTCAGCCGAGGAAACAGCTGGAGACAAGCGGATAGTGTGCCAGAACAGCTGCCGGTCCTCCCTACATGTCTCCGGTGTGGATTTGTTGTTTCGCTGTCTGATCCGGTTTACCGTGCATCTGGACTCCCAGCTCGCCGGCTCCGTGGTGGCGGCTCTCAGTACCACCTTGGCAGTGTGGCCGGGTGTTGGCTGAGCACGACGGTCTTTACGGGGAGTAGCTGCGACGTCGGGGAGCCGAGAAAACCGTGGTTGATTGGTGCTTTGGTTAATGAACCCTCCGAAACAAACTTGGTCGTTTTTGCGAACCAAACGAGAGCGCTGACGAATCCGAGACACATCGTCAGGGGATCATAGATTACCTACGGTCTCTACCCCTGGGCAACGGCGACCCTGGAGAGGAAACTGCCAACAAAATTCTGAGGTGCATTGGGCTTTACTCAGACCCAATTAATAAGTTCCTATTGAACAAACATGCGGAACAATTTATCAAATTGGCCGCACCAGATAAATTGAAAGATGGGGGTAGGAGGCCCCCTTCCAGCAACCGCTCCAAAAGTTATAAAGCTCCAGGCACGTACGTAGGCAAACGTGCTGCCAGGAGGAAAGCCTTTGCACGAATACAAAATTTGTTTTGCAAAAAACGCAAAAAGTGCGCGTTAACGTGCCTGGATGGTACGTGGGCCGAGGAGGCACCTCCGGCCCTGCCCATCAATACTGAAATTGGGCTGAAATTTTTAATTTGGGTAGTAGCCCCGATAACAGGCCGCTGGACCCCCTCCTCTGACACTCTGGGAACTTGTGCAACCCGTCTGTGAGGAGGAAGTCCGGACCTGCGTTGGGGGCATATCAGTTTCCTCTCCCGGACCTGACGGAATCACCGTCGGGACCATCAAAACACTGCCACCCCGTTACCTGTGCAAGATGTTTAACCTACGGTTGTACTTTTCCTACCTTTCAGGGCGAATCAAACTACCTTGATCCCCAAGGTGAAATCCCCCACCGAACCGGGTGAATTCCGCCCGATTACTATCGCCTCTACCGTTACACGCTTATTCCATAGAATAATATCTAAACGGTGCTCTCAGAGCATACCATTCAACACCGCACAAAGAGCATTCTGCTCAGGTGACGGAACGGCAGAAAATACAACCACTCTCGATGCCATTATCCGCTACAGTACCTCTAGCCTGTCGTCTCTCCACATTGCTTCGCTGGACGCCCACAAAGCTTTCGACTCCGTTAATCATGACTCGATTTTTCGAGCCATGTATTCTCGTGGTACACCCAACATCTTATGCAGCTACATCAAATCCACCTATGTAGACTGCACAACAAAAATCAAAGGCTGCTCAGACAACCCCATCCGAATGACGAGGGGAGTACGCCAAGGAGATCCAATCTCCCCGTTTCTCTTCAATCTTGTCTTGGACGACATCTTGAACAACATGCCAACTGGCATTGGGGCCCACCTGGGTGGCCACCTTAAAATACCGACATTGGTGTTTGCAGATGACATCTTGCTTTTCGCATCCACCCCTCTAGGGCTGCAGACCCTACTCAATCATGTAAGCACCAATCTGAAACTAATTGGGCTTTCATTAAACCCAACCAAGTCACACTCGCTGTCCATCGTAATCGACGGGAAGCATAAGCGCTATCTCGTCGATGCTTCACAAAAATTTCTGGTAAACGACCATCCACTCAATACTCTATCTGCAATAAGCAGTTTCAAATACCTTGGAATTCAATTCCGTCATCAGGGACGGGTGGAGTCCGTTGGGTCCATCCTAGACGATGGTATCCAGAATCTCTCGAAGGCCCCCCTGAAACCTCAACAACGTATTCACATCTTGGTTAACCATCTGATTCCAAAATTACAATACCGGTTAGTCCTGGGGCGATGGACCATCGCACGCCTCAGGACCATGGACCTGCAAACCCGGGCGGCCGTCCGCAGGTGGCTGAAACTGCCAAAGGATACGCCGACCAGTTTCTTCCACGCCGCTGTACAGGACGGAGGCTTAGGGATACCATCCCTTCGAACCTCCATTCCTGTACAAACACAAAAACTGACAAACAACCTGCTGCGGTCCAGCTCCACAATTGTCAGAGACGACAGACTCTGCCCCCTTTCGAAAACGTCTTTTGGAAGGGTCACGCGCTGGGCACTTTGCGGGAGAGACGCTCCGCTGCGCCAAGACGGCACGTAACATCTGGGCCCGACAACTGCACGAGCAGTCGGTCGACGGGAAGGGACTCCGTAGTAACAACTTAGTGACCGGATACCAGCACTGGTATCCGCGCCCCCCTCTCTTCGGAGCTGGGGAGTCAGCGGCGCAGACTCTGGACGCGCGCCGGCGCCTTCCTGTGGATCGCCCCAGCTGCGGTGTCCCCCGAACCCCGTCCTCCTCCACCCCCTCGGGGGTGTGGGGGCGGGCCCGGTGTGTCTCCTCGGCCGGCGCCTAGCAGCTGACTTAGAACTGGTGCGGACCAGGGGAATCCGACTGTTTAATTAAAACAAAGCATCGCGAAGGCCGCAGGTGGGTGTTGACGCGATGTGATTTCTGCCCAGTGCTCTGAATGTCAAAGTGAAGAAATTCAATGAAGCGCGGGTAAACGGCGGGAGTAACTATGACTCTCTGTGTGTCTTGGACATACAAAGTTCTAGTTGAAAGGCCCAGGTGACGCGACTCAGTTGGGATTACCCAGCTGCCACTGTCACCATCAGGTGACTTTGGTAAGAGCCTCTCCCCGGGTAAGACTGTCATTCAGCCTCTTCGTGGCGCTCCTAGTAACTGCTGTTCCCGCAGCAGGCTAATCGTCTGACAGCTCTCAGAGAAGGTAATTCTGACAGAAAATCCGGGAGACAGTTAAACTCCCTATAAAACTGGTAAGGTAGACCTCTAGGCGATCCCGAAACTGTGGAGCTGTGCTTCCGCATCTCTCCAGACGTCCCGCCGTCGGCCCTATTGCAGGGGGGATCCTAGCAGACGACCCGCGTGGGTCGCTGTGAAAATTTGGCGAGGGTTACTGGTAAGCATCAGTTTAGTGTTGGCTGATACTTGCCTACCCACCAACTGCTTCGCACTACACAAATCCAATTTGATTTAAAGGGAGCTGCCGCTCTCAAAAGCAGTGTGCCCATGGCGGAGGAAGGCCCTAGTGGCTCCGCGGGCGCGAGGTGCCCCGAGTGCGCCCGTGTTTTCTCGAGTACCCGTGGCCTGGGTGTGCACCGCAGAGCAACACACCCAGCAGAGTTCCATCAGTCCAAGCTGCCTCAACGCGCTAAAGCTCGGTGGGACGGAGAGGAGGATCACTTGATGGCCCTCCACGAAGTTCGCCTGGTGGCCTCTGGCGTCTGTTTTGTCAACCAAGAACTGGCTAAAGTGCTGTGGAAGCCATAAAAGGCAGACGTCGGAGACCAGATTACATCGCGCAAGTCAAGGCACTGAGGGAGAACACAGCTCCCCATTCCCCCCTACCCCCCCTACCCCCCCTTCACTGGAAGTGTTGGATCCCGTTGCCCTAAATATCCCCACTACAACTCTCCCGACCCCCGAAACGCTGAGTCCCAGCGGCGGGAGAAGCGCCGAGAGCGCTGACGAATCCGAGACACATCGTCAGGGGATCATAGATTACCTACGGTCTCTTCCCCAGGGCAACGGCGACCCTGGAGAGGAAACTGCCAACAAAATTCTGAGGTGCATTGGGCTTTACTCAGACCCGATTAATAAGTTCCTATTGAACAAACATGCGGAACAATTTATCAAATTGGCCGCACCAGATAAATTGAAAGATGGGGGTAGGAGGCCCCCTTCCAGCAACCGCTCCAAAAGTTATAAAGCTCCAGGCACGTACGTAGGCAAACGTGCTGCCAGGAGGAAAGCCTTTGCACGAATACAAAATTTGTTTCGCAAAAAACGCAAAAAGTGCGCGTTAACGTGCCTGGATGGTACGTGGGCCGAGGAGGCACCTCCGGCCCTGCCCATCAATACTGAATCGTATTGGGCTGAAATTTTTAATTTGGGTAGTAGCCCCGATAACAGGCCGCTGGACCCCCTCCTCTGACACTCTGGGAACTTGTGCAACCCGTCTGTGAGGAGGAAGTCCGGACCTGCGTTGGGGGCATATCAGTTTCCTCTCCCGGACCTGACGGAATCACCGTCGGGACCATCAAAACACTGCCACCCCGTTACCTGTGCAAGATGTTTAACCTACGGTTGTACTTTTCCTACCTTTCAGGGCGAATCAAACTACCTTGATCCCCAAGGTGAAATCCCCCACCGAACCGGGTGAATTCCGCCCGATTACTATCGCCTCTACCGTTACACGCTTATTCCATAGAATAATATCTAAACGGTGCTCTCAGAGCATACCATTCAACACCGCACAAAGAGCATTCTGCTCAGGTGACGGAACGGCAGAAAATACAACCACTCTCGATGCCATTATCCGCTACAGTACCTCTAGCCTGTCGTCTCTCCACATTGCTTCGCTGGACGCCCACAAAGCTTTCGACTCCGTTAATCATGACTCGATTTTTCGAGCCATGTATTCTCGTGGTACACCCAACATCTTATGCAGCTACATCAAATCCACCTATGTAGACTGCACAACAAAAATCAAAGGCTGCTCAGACAACCCCATCCGAATGACGAGGGGAGTACGCCAAGGAGATCCAATCTCCCCGTTTCTCTTCAATCTTGTCTTGGACGACATCTTGAACAACATGCCAACTGGCATTGGGGCCCACCTGGGTGGCCACCTTAAAATACCGACATTGGTGTTTGCAGATGACATCTTGCTTTTCGCATCCACCCCTCTAGGGCTGCAGACCCTACTCAATCATGTAAGCACCAATCTGAAACTAATTGGGCTTTCATTAAACCCAACCAAGTCACACTCGCTGTCCATCGTAATCGACGGGAAGCATAAGCGCTATCTCGTCGATGCTTCACAAAAATTTCTGGTAAACGACCATCCACTCAATACTCTATCTGCAATAAGCAGTTTCAAATACCTTGGAATTCAATTCCGTCATCAGGGACGGGTGGAGTCCGTTGGGTCCATCCTAGACGATGGTATCCAGAATCTCTCGAAGGCCCCCCTGAAACCTCAACAACGTATTCACATCTTGGTTAACCATCTGATTCCAAAATTACAATACCGGTTAGTCCTGGGGCGATGGACCATCGCACGCCTCAGGACCATGGACCTGCAAACCCGGGCGGCCGTCCGCAGGTGGCTGAAACTGCCAAAGGATACGCCGACCAGTTTCTTCCACGCCGCTGTACAGGACGGAGGCTTAGGGATACCATCCCTTCGAACCTCCATTCCTGTACAAACACAAAAACTGACAAACAACCTGCTGCGGTCCAGCTCCACAATTGTCAGAGACGACAGACTCTGCCCCCTTTCGAAAACGTCTTTTGGAAGGGTCACGCGCTGGGCACTTTGCGGGAGAGACGCTCCGCTGCGCCAAGACGGCACGTAACATCTGGGCCCGACAACTGCACGAGCAGTCGGTCGACGGGAAGGGACTCCGTAGTAACAACTTAGTGACCGGATACCAGCACTGGTATCCGCGCCCCCCTCTCTTCGGAGCTGGGGAGTCAGCGGCGCAGACTCTGGACGCGCGCCGGGCCCTTCCTGTGGATCGCCCCAGCTGCGGTGTCCCCCGAACCCCGTCCTCCTCCACCCCCTCGGGGGTGTGGGGGCGGGCCCGGTGTGTCTCCTCGGCCGGCGCCTAGCAGCTGACTTAGAACTGGTGCGGACCAGGGGAATCCGACTGTTTAATTAAAACAAAGCATCGCGAAGGCCGCAGGTGGGTGTTGACGCGATGTGATTTCTGCCCAGTGCTCTGAATGTCAAAGTGAAGAAATTCAATGAAGCGCGGGTAAACGGCGGGAGTAACTATGACTCTCTGTGTGTCTTGGACATACAAAGTTCTAGTTGAAAGGCCCAGGTGACGCGACTCAGTTGGGATTACCCAGCTGCCACTGTCACCATCAGGTGACTTTGGTAAGAGCCTCTCCCCGGGTAAGACTGTCATTCAGCCTCTTCGTGGCGCTCCTAGTAACTGCTGTTCCCGCAGCAGGCTAATCGTCTGACAGCTCTCAGAGAAGGTAATTCTGACAGAAAATCCGGGAGACAGTTAAACTCCCTATAAAACTGGTAAGGTAGACCTCTAGGCGATCCCGAAACTGTGGAGCTGTGCTTCCGCATCTCTCCAGACGTCCCGCCGTCGGCCCTATTGCAGGGGGGATCCTAGCAGACGACCCGCGTGGGTCGCTGTGAAAATTTGGCGAGGGTTACTGGTAAGCATCAGTTTAGTGTTGGCTGATACTTGCCTACCCACCAACTGCTTCGCACTACACAAATCCAATTTGATTTAAAGGGAGCTGCCGCTCTCAAAAGCAGTGTGCCCATGGCGGAGGAAGGCCCTAGTGGCTCCGCGGGCGCGAGGTGCCCCGAGTGCGCCCGTGTTTTCTCGAGTACCCGTGGCCTGGGTGTGCACCGCAGAGCAACACACCCAGCAGAGTTCCATCAGTCCAAGCTGCCTCAACGCGCTAAAGCTCGGTGGGACGGAGAGGAGGATCACTTGATGGCCCTCCACGAAGTTCGCCTGGTGGCCTCTGGCGTCTGTTTTGTCAACCAAGAACTGGCTAAAGTGCTGTGGAAGCCATAAAAGGCAGACGTCGGAGACCAGATTACATCGCGCAAGTAAAGGCACTGAGGGAGAACACAGCTCCCCATTCCCCCCTACCCCCCCTACCCCCCCTTCACTGGAAGTGTTGGATCCCGTTGCCCTAAATATCCCCACTACAACTCTCCCGACCCCGAAACGCTGAGTCCCAGCGGCGGGAGAAGCGCCGAGAGCGCTGACGAATCCGAGACACATCGTCAGGGGATCATAGATTACCTACGGTCTCTTCCCCAGGGCAACGGCGACCCTGGAGAGGAAACTGCCAACAAAATTCTGAGGTGCATTGGGCTTTACTCAGACCCGATTAATAAGTTCCTATTGAACAAACATGCGGAACAATTTATCAAATTGGCCGCACCAGATAAATTGAAAGATGGGGGTAGGAGGCCCCCTTCCAGCAACCGCTCCAAAAGTTATAAAGCTCCAGGCACGTACGTAGGCAAACGTGCTGCCAGGAGGAAAGCCTTTGCACGAATACAAAATTTGTTTCGCAAAAAACGCAAAAAGTGCGCGTTAACGTGCCTGGATGGTACGTGGGCCGAGGAGGCACCTCCGGCCCTGCCCATCAATACTGAATCGTATTGGGCTGAAATTTTTAATTTGGGTAGTAGCCCCGATAACAGGCCGCTGGACCCCCTCCTCTGACACTCTGGGAACTTGTGCAACCCGTCTGTGAGGAGGAAGTCCGGACCTGCGTTGGGGGCATATCAGTTTCCTCTCCCGGACCTGACGGAATCACCGTCGGGACCATCAAAACACTGCCACCCCGTTACCTGTGCAAGATGTTTAACCTACGGTTGTACTTTTCCTACCTTTCAGGGCGAATCAAACTACCTTGATCCCCAAGGTGAAATCCCCCACCGAACCGGGTGAATTCCGCCCGATTACTATCGCCTCTACCGTTACACGCTTATTCCATAGAATAATATCTAAACGGTGCTCTCAGAGCATACCATTCAACACCGCACAAAGAGCATTCTGCTCAGGTGACGGAACGGCAGAAAATACAACCACTCTCGATGCCATTATCCGCTACAGTACCTCTAGCCTGTCGTCTCTCCACATTGCTTCGCTGGACGCCCACAAAGCTTTCGACTCCGTTAATCATGACTCGATTTTTCGAGCCATGTATTCTCGTGGTACACCCAACATCTTATGCAGCTACATCAAATCCACCTATGTAGACTGCACAACAAAAATCAAAGGCTGCTCAGACAACCCCATCCGAATGACGAGGGGAGTACGCCAAGGAGATCCAATCTCCCCGTTTCTCTTCAATCTTGTCTTGGACGACATCTTGAACAACATGCCAACTGGCATTGGGGCCCACCTGGGTGGCCACCTTAAAATACCGACATTGGTGTTTGCAGATGACATCTTGCTTTTCGCATCCACCCCTCTAGGGCTGCAGACCCTACTCAATCATGTAAGCACCAATCTGAAACTAATTGGGCTTTCATTAAACCCAACCAAGTCACACTCGCTGTCCATCGTAATCGACGGGAAGCATAAGCGCTATCTCGTCGATGCTTCACAAAAATTTCTGGTAAACGACCATCCACTCAATACTCTATCTGCAATAAGCAGTTTCAAATACCTTGGAATTCAATTCCGTCATCAGGGACGGGTGGAGTCCGTTGGGTCCATCCTAGACGATGGTATCCAGAATCTCTCGAAGGCCCCCCTGAAACCTCAACAACGTATTCACATCTTGGTTAACCATCTGATTCCAAAATTACAATACCGGTTAGTCCTGGGGCGATGGACCATCGCACGCCTCAGGACCATGGACCTGCAAACCCGGGCGGCCGTCCGCAGGTGGCTGAAACTGCCAAAGGATACGCCGACCAGTTTCTTCCACGCCGCTGTACAGGACGGAGGCTTAGGGATACCATCCCTTCGAACCTCCATTCCTGTACAAACACAAAAACTGACAAACAACCTGCTGCGGTCCAGCTCCACAATTGTCAGAGACGACAGACTCTGCCCCCTTTCGAAAACGTCTTTTGGAAGGGTCACGCGCTGGGCACTTTGCGGGAGAGACGCTCCGCTGCGCCAAGACGGCACGTAACATCTGGGCCCGACAACTGCACGAGCAGTCGGTCGACGGGAAGGGACTCCGTAGTAACAACTTAGTGACCGGATACCAGCACTGGTATCCGCGCCCCCCTCTCTTCGGAGCTGGGGAGTCAGCGGCGCAGACTCTGGACGCGCGCCGGCGCCTTCCTGTGGATCGCCCCAGCTGCGGTGTCCCCCGAACCCCGTCCTCCTCCACCCCCTCGGGGGTGTGGGGGCGGGCCCGGTGTGTCTCCTCGGCCGGCGCCTAGCAGCTGACTTAGAACTGGTGCGGACCAGGGGAATCCGACTGTTTAATTAAAACAAAGCATCGCGAAGGCCGCAGGTGGGTGTTGACGCGATGTGATTTCTGCCCAGTGCTCTGAATGTCAAAGTGAAGAAATTCAATGAAGCGCGGGTAAACGGCGGGAGTAACTATGACTCTCTGTGTGTCTTGGACATACAAAGTTCTAGTTGAAAGGCCCAGGTGACGCGACTCAGTTGGGATTACCCAGCTGCCACTGTCACCATCAGGTGACTTTGGTAAGAGCCTCTCCCCGGGTAAGACTGTCATTCAGCCTCTTCGTGGCGCTCCTAGTAACTGCTGTTCCCGCAGCAGGCTAATCGTCTGACAGCTCTCAGAGAAGGTAATTCTGACAGAAAATCCGGGAGACAGTTAAACTCCCTATAAAACTGGTAAGGTAGACCTCTAGGCGATCCCGAAACTGTGGAGCTGTGCTTCCGCATCTCTCCAGACGTCCCGCCGTCGGCCCTATTGCAGGGGGGATCCTAGCAGACGACCCGCGTGGGTCGCTGTGAAAATTTGGCGAGGGTTACTGGTAAGCATCAGTTTAGTGTTGGCTGATACTTGCCTACCCACCAACTGCTTCGCACTACACAAATCCAATTTGATTTAAAGGGAGCTGCCGCTCTCAAAAGCAGTGTGCCCATGGCGGAGGAAGGCCCTAGTGGCTCCGCGGGCGCGAGGTGCCCCGAGTGCGCCCGTGTTTTCTCGAGTACCCGTGGCCTGGGTGTGCACCGCAGAGCAACACACCCAGCAGAGTTCCATCAGTCCAAGCTGCCTCAACGCGCTAAAGCTCGGTGGGACGGAGAGGAGGATCACTTGATGGCCCTCCACGAAGTTCGCCTGGTGGCCTCTGGCGTCTGTTTTGTCAACCAAGAACTGGCTAAAGTGCTGTGGAAGCCATAAAAGGCAGACGTCGGAGACCAGATTACATCGCGCAAGTCAAGGCACTGAGGGAGAACACAGCTCCCCATTCCCCCCTACCCCCCCTACCCCCCCTTCACTGGAAGTGTTGGATCCCGTTGCCCTAAATATCCCCACTACAACTCTCCCGACCCCCGAAACGCTGAGTCCCAGCGGCGGGAGAAGCGCCGAGAGCGCTGACGAATCCGAGACACATCGTCAGGGGATCATAGATTACCTACGGTCTCTTCCCCAGGGCAACGGCGACCCTGGAGAGGAAACTGCCAACAAAATTCTGAGGTGCATTGGGCTTTACTCAGACCCGATTAATAAGTTCCTATTGAACAAACATGCGGAACAATTTATCAAATTGGCCGCACCAGATAAATTGAAAGATGGGGGTAGGAGGCCCCCTTCCAGCAACCGCTCCAAAAGTTATAAAGCTCCAGGCACGTACGTAGGCAAACGTGCTGCCAGGAGGAAAGCCTTTGCACGAATACAAAATTTGTTTCGCAAAAAACGCAAAAAGTGCGCGTTAACGTGCCTGGATGGTACGTGGGCCGAGGAGGCACCTCCGGCCCTGCCCATCAATACTGAATCGTATTGGGCTGAAATTTTTAATTTGGGTAGTAGCCCCGATAACAGGCCGCTGGACCCCCTCCTCTGACACTCTGGGAACTTGTGCAACCCGTCTGTGAGGAGGAAGTCCGGACCTGCGTTGGGGGCATATCAGTTTCCTCTCCCGGACCTGACGGAATCACCGTCGGGACCATCAAAACACTGCCACCCCGTTACCTGTGCAAGATGTTTAACCTACGGTTGTACTTTTCCTACCTTTCAGGGCGAATCAAACTACCTTGATCCCCAAGGTGAAATCCCCCACCGAACCGGGTGAATTCCGCCCGATTACTATCGCCTCTACCGTTACACGCTTATTCCATAGAATAATATCTAAACGGTGCTCTCAGAGCATACCATTCAACACCGCACAAAGAGCATTCTGCTCAGGTGACGGAACGGCAGAAAATACAACCACTCTCGATGCCATTATCCGCTACAGTACCTCTAGCCTGTCGTCTCTCCACATTGCTTCGCTGGACGCCCACAAAGCTTTCGACTCCGTTAATCATGACTCGATTTTTCGAGCCATGTATTCTCGTGGTACACCCAACATCTTATGCAGCTACATCAAATCCACCTATGTAGACTGCACAACAAAAATCAAAGGCTGCTCAGACAACCCCATCCGAATGACGAGGGGAGTACGCCAAGGAGATCCAATCTCCCCGTTTCTCTTCAATCTTGTCTTGGACGACATCTTGAACAACATGCCAACTGGCATTGGGGCCCACCTGGGTGGCCACCTTAAAATACCGACATTGGTGTTTGCAGATGACATCTTGCTTTTCGCATCCACCCCTCTAGGGCTGCAGACCCTACTCAATCATGTAAGCACCAATCTGAAACTAATTGGGCTTTCATTAAACCCAACCAAGTCACACTCGCTGTCCATCGTAATCGACGGGAAGCATAAGCGCTATCTCGTCGATGCTTCACAAAAATTTCTGGTAAACGACCATCCACTCAATACTCTATCTGCAATAAGCAGTTTCAAATACCTTGGAATTCAATTCCGTCATCAGGGACGGGTGGAGTCCGTTGGGTCCATCCTAGACGATGGTATCCAGAATCTCTCGAAGGCCCCCCTGAAACCTCAACAACGTATTCACATCTTGGTTAACCATCTGATTCCAAAATTACAATACCGGTTAGTCCTGGGGCGATGGATCATCGCACGCCTCAGGACCATGGACCTGCAAACCCGGGCGGCCGTCCGCAGGTGGCTGAAACTGCCAAAGGATACGCCGACCAGTTTCTTCCACGCCGCTGTACAGGACGGAGGCTTAGGGATACCATCCCTTCGAACCTCCATTCCTGTACAAACACAAAAACTGACAAACAACCTGCTGCGGTCCAGCTCCACAATTGTCAGAGACGACAGACTCTGCCCCCTTTCGAAAACGTCTTTTGGAAGGGTCACGCGCTGGGCACTTTGCGGGAGAGACGCTCCGCTGCGCCAAGACGGCACGTAACATCTGGGCCCGACAACTGCACGAGCAGTCGGTCGACGGGAAGGGACTCCGTAGTAACAACTTAGTGACCGGATACCAGCACTGGTATCCGCGCCCCCCTCTCTTCGGAGCTGGGGAGTCAGCGGCGCAGACTCTGGACGCGCGCCGGCGCCTTCCTGTGGATCGCCCCAGCTGCGGTGTCCCCCGAACCCCGTCCTCCTCCACCCCCTCGGGGGTGTGGGGGCGGGCCCGGTGTGTCTCCTCGGCCGGCGCCTAGCAGCTGACTTAGAACTGGTGCGGACCAGGGGAATCCGACTGTTTAATTAAAACAAAGCATCGCGAAGGCCGCAGGTGGGTGTTGACGCGATGTGATTTCTGCCCAGTGCTCTGAATGTCAAAGTGAAGAAATTCAATGAAGCGCGGGTAAACGGCGGGAGTAACTATGACTCTCTGTGTGTCTTGGACATACAAAGTTCTAGTTGAAAGGCCCAGGTGACGCGACTCAGTTGGGATTACCCAGCTGCCACTGTCACCATCAGGTGACTTTGGTAAGAGCCTCTCCCCGGGTAAGACTGTCATTCAGCCTCTTCGTGGCGCTCCTAGTAACTGCTGTTCCCGCAGCAGGCTAATCGTCTGACAGCTCTAAGAGAAGGTAACTCTGACAGAAAATCCGGGAGACAGTTAAACTCCCTATAAAACTGGTAAGGTAGACCTCTAGGCGATCCCGAAACTGTGGAGCTGTGCTTCCGCATCTCTCCAGACGTCCCGCCGTCGGCCCTATTGCAGGGGGGATCCTAGCAGACGACCCGCGTGGGTCACTGTGAAAATTTGGCGAGGGTTACTGGTAAGTATCAGTTTAGTGTTGGCTGATACTTGCCTACCCACCAACTGCTTCGCACTACACATATCCAATTGATTAAAGGGAGCTGCCGCTGCAGCTCTCAAAAGCAGTGTGCCCATGGCGGAGGAAGGCCCTAGTGGCTCCGCGGGCGCGAGGTGCCCCGAGTGCGCCCGTGTTTTCTCGAGTACCCGTGGCCTGGGTGTGCACCGCAGAGCAACACACCCAGCAGAGTTCCATCAGTCCAAGCTGCCTCAACGCGCTAAAGCTCGGTGGGACGGAGAGGAGGATCACTTGATGGCCCTCCACGAAGTTCGCCTGGTGGCCTCTGGCGTCTGTTTTGTCAACCAAGAACTGGCTAAAGTGCTGTGGAAGCCATAAAAGGCAGACGTCGGAGACCAGATTACATCGCGCAAGTCAAGGCACTGAGGGAGAACACAGCTCCCCATTCCCCCCTACCCCCCCTACCCCCCCTTCACTGGAAGTGTTGGATCCCGTTGCCCTAAATATCCCCACTACAACTCTCCCGACCCCGAAACGCTGAGTCCCAGCGGCGGGAGAAGCGCCGAGAGCGCTGACGAATCCGAGACACATCGTCAGGGGATCATAGATTACCTACGGTCTCTTCCCCAGGGCAACGGCGACCCTGGAGAGGAAACTGCCAACAAAATTCTGAGGTGCATTGGGCTTTACTCAGACCCGATTAATAAGTTCCTATTGAACAAACATGCGGAACAATTTATCAAATTGGCCGCACCAGATAAATTGAAAGATGGGGGTAGGAGGCCCCCTTCCAGCAACCGCTCCAAAAGTTATAAAGCTCCAGGCACGTACGTAGGCAAACGTGCTGCCAGGAGGAAAGCCTTTGCACGAATACAAAATTTGTTTCGCAAAAAACGCAAAAAGTGCGCGTTAACGTGCCTGGATGGTACGTGGGCCGAGGAGGCACCTCCGGCCCTGCCCATCAATACTGAATCGTATTGGGCTGAAATTTTTAATTTGGGTAGTAGCCCCGATAACAGGCCGCTGGACCCCCTCCTCTGACACTCTGGGAACTTGTGCAACCCGTCTGTGAGGAGGAAGTCCGGACCTGCGTTGGGGGCATATCAGTTTCCTCTCCCGGACCTGACGGAATCACCGTCGGGACCATCAAAACACTGCCACCCCGTTACCTGTGCAAGATGTTTAACCTACGGTTGTACTTTTCCTACCTTTCAGGGCGAATCAAACTACCTTGATCCCCAAGGTGAAATCCCCCACCGAACCGGGTGAATTCCGCCCGATTACTATCGCCTCTACCGTTACACGCTTATTCCATAGAATAATATCTAAACGGTGCTCTCAGAGCATACCATTCAACACCGCACAAAGAGCATTCTGCTCAGGTGACGGAACGGCAGAAAATACAACCACTCTCGATGCCATTATCCGCTACAGTACCTCTAGCCTGTCGTCTCTCCACATTGCTTCGCTGGACGCCCACAAAGCTTTCGACTCCGTTAATCATGACTCGATTTTTCGAGCCATGTATTCTCGTGGTACACCCAACATCTTATGCAGCTACATCAAATCCACCTATGTAGACTGCACAACAAAAATCAAAGGCTGCTCAGACAACCCCATCCGAATGACGAGGGGAGTACGCCAAGGAGATCCAATCTCCCCGTTTCTCTTCAATCTTGTCTTGGACGACATCTTGAACAACATGCCAACTGGCATTGGGGCCCACCTGGGTGGCCACCTTAAAATACCGACATTGGTGTTTGCAGATGACATCTTGCTTTTCGCATCCACCCCTCTAGGGCTGCAGACCCTACTCAATCATGTAAGCACCAATCTGAAACTAATTGGGCTTTCATTAAACCCAACCAAGTCACACTCGCTGTCCATCGTAATCGACGGGAAGCATAAGCGCTATCTCGTCGATGCTTCACAAAAATTTCTGGTAAACGACCATCCACTCAATACTCTATCTGCAATAAGCAGTTTCAAATACCTTGGAATTCAATTCCGTCATCAGGGACGGGTGGAGTCCGTTGGGTCCATCCTAGACGATGGTATCCAGAATCTCTCGAAGGCCCCCCTGAAACCTCAACAACGTATTCACATCTTGGTTAACCATCTGATTCCAAAATTACAATACCGGTTAGTCCTGGGGCGATGGACCATCGCACGCCTCAGGACCATGGACCTGCAAACCCGGGCGGCCGTCCGCAGGTGGCTGAAACTGCCAAAGGATACGCCGACCAGTTTCTTCCACGCCGCTGTACAGGACGGAGGCTTAGGGATACCATCCCTTCGAACCTCCATTCCTGTACAAACACAAAAACTGACAAACAACCTGCTGCGGTCCAGCTCCACAATTGTCAGAGACGACAGACTCTGCCCCCTTTCGAAAACGTCTTTTGGAAGGGTCACGCGCTGGGCACTTTGCGGGAGAGACGCTCCGCTGCGCCAAGACGGCACGTAACATCTGGGCCCGACAACTGCACGAGCAGTCGGTCGACGGGAAGGGACTCCGTAGTAACAACTTAGTGACCGGATACCAGCACTGGTATCCGCGCCCCCCTCTCTTCGGAGCTGGGGAGTCAGCGGCGCAGACTCTGGACGCGCGCCGGCGCCTTCCTGTGGATCGCCCCAGCTGCGGTGTCCCCCGAACCCCGTCCTCCTCCACCCCCTCGGGGGTGTGGGGGCGGGCCCGGTGTGTCTCCTCGGCCGGCGCCTAGCAGCTGACTTAGAACTGGTGCGGACCAGGGGAATCCGACTGTTTAATTAAAACAAAGCATCGCGAAGGCCGCAGGTGGGTGTTGACGCGATGTGATTTCTGCCCAGTGCTCTGAATGTCAAAGTGAAGAAATTCAATGAAGCGCGGGTAAACGGCGGGAGTAACTATGACTCTCTGTGTGTCTTGGACATACAAAGTTCTAGTTGAAAGGCCCAGGTGACGCGACTCAGTTGGGATTACCCAGCTGCCACTGTCACCATCAGGTGACTTTGGTAAGAGCCTCTCCCCGGGTAAGACTGTCATTCAGCCTCTTCGTGGCGCTCCTAGTAACTGCTGTTCCCGCAGCAGGCTAATCGTCTGACAGCTCTCAGAGAAGGTAATTCTGACAGAAAATCCGGGAGACAGTTAAACTCCCTATAAAACTGGTAAGGTAGACCTCTAGGCGATCCCGAAACTGTGGAGCTGTGCTTCCGCATCTCTCCAGACGTCCCGCCGTCGGCCCTATTGCAGGGGGGATCCTAGCAGACGACCCGCGTGGGTCGCTGTGAAAATTTGGCGAGGGTTACTGGTAAGCATCAGTTTAGTGTTGGCTGATACTTGCCTACCCACCAACTGCTTCGCACTACACAAATCCAATTTGATTTAAAGGGAGCTGCCGCTCTCAAAAGCAGTGTGCCCATGGCGGAGGAAGGCCCTAGTGGCTCCGCGGGCGCGAGGTGCCCCGAGTGCGCCCGTGTTTTCTCGAGTACCCGTGGCCTGGGTGTGCACCGCAGAGCAACACACCCAGCAGAGTTCCATCAGTCCAAGCTGCCTCAACGCGCTAAAGCTCGGTGGGACGGAGAGGAGGATCACTTGATGGCCCTCCACGAAGTTCGCCTGGTGGCCTCTGGCGTCTGTTTTGTCAACCAAGAACTGGCTAAAGTGCTGTGGAAGCCATAAAAGGCAGACGTCGGAGACCAGATTACATCGCGCAAGTCAAGGCACTGAGGGAGAACACAGCTCCCCATTCCCCCCTACCCCCCCTACCCCCCCTTCACTGGAAGTGTTGGATCCCGTTGCCCTAAATATCCCCACTACAACTCTCCCGACCCCCGAAACGCTGAGTCCCAGCGGCGGGAGAAGCGCCGAGAGCGCTGACGAATCCGAGACACATCGTCAGGGGATCATAGATTACCTACGGTCTCTTCCCCAGGGCAACGGCGACCCTGGAGAGGAAACTGCCAACAAAATTCTGAGGTGCATTGGGCTTTACTCAGACCCGATTAATAAGTTCCTATTGAACAAACATGCGGAACAATTTATCAAATTGGCCGCACCAGATAAATTGAAAGATGGGGGTAGGAGGCCCCCTTCCAGCAACCGCTCCAAAAGTTATAAAGCTCCAGGCACGTACGTAGGCAAACGTGCTGCCAGGAGGAAAGCCTTTGCACGAATACAAAATTTGTTTCGCAAAAAACGCAAAAAGTGCGCGTTAACGTGCCTGGATGGTACGTGGGCCGAGGAGGCACCTCCGGCCCTGCCCATCAATACTGAATCGTATTGGGCTGAAATTTTTAATTTGGGTAGTAGCCCCGATAACAGGCCGCTGGACCCCCTCCTCTGACACTCTGGGAACTTGTGCAACCCGTCTGTGAGGAGGAAGTCCGGACCTGCGTTGGGGGCATATCAGTTTCCTCTCCCGGACCTGACGGAATCACCGTCGGGACCATCAAAACACTGCCACCCCGTTACCTGTGCAAGATGTTTAACCTACGGTTGTACTTTTCCTACCTTTCAGGGCGAATCAAACTACCTTGATCCCCAAGGTGAAATCCCCCACCGAACCGGGTGAATTCCGCCCGATTACTATCGCCTCTACCGTTACACGCTTATTCCATAGAATAATATCTAAACGGTGCTCTCAGAGCATACCATTCAACACCGCACAAAGAGCATTCTGCTCAGGTGACGGAACGGCAGAAAATACAACCACTCTCGATGCCATTATCCGCTACAGTACCTCTAGCCTGTCGTCTCTCCACATTGCTTCGCTGGACGCCCACAAAGCTTTCGACTCCGTTAATCATGACTCGATTTTTCGAGCCATGTATTCTCGTGGTACACCCAACATCTTATGCAGCTACATCAAATCCACCTATGTAGACTGCACAACAAAAATCAAAGGCTGCTCAGACAACCCCATCCGAATGACGAGGGGAGTACGCCAAGGAGATCCAATCTCCCCGTTTCTCTTCAATCTTGTCTTGGACGACATCTTGAACAACATGCCAACTGGCATTGGGGCCCACCTGGGTGGCCACCTTAAAATACCGACATTGGTGTTTGCAGATGACATCTTGCTTTTCGCATCCACCCCTCTAGGGCTGCAGACCCTACTCAATCATGTAAGCACCAATCTGAAACTAATTGGGCTTTCATTAAACCCAACCAAGTCACACTCGCTGTCCATCGTAATCGACGGGAAGCATAAGCGCTATCTCGTCGATGCTTCACAAAAATTTCTGGTAAACGACCATCCACTCAATACTCTATCTGCAATAAGCAGTTTCAAATACCTTGGAATTCAATTCCGTCATCAGGGACGGGTGGAGTCCGTTGGGTCCATCCTAGACGATGGTATCCAGAATCTCTCGAAGGCCCCCCTGAAACCTCAACAACGTATTCACATCTTGGTTAACCATCTGATTCCAAAATTACAATACCGGTTAGTCCTGGGGCGATGGATCATCGCACGCCTCAGGACCATGGACCTGCAAACCCGGGCGGCCGTCCGCAGGTGGCTGAAACTGCCAAAGGATACGCCGACCAGTTTCTTCCACGCCGCTGTACAGGACGGAGGCTTAGGGATACCATCCCTTCGAACCTCCATTCCTGTACAAACACAAAAACTGACAAACAACCTGCTGCGGTCCAGCTCCACAATTGTCAGAGACGACAGACTCTGCCCCCTTTCGAAAACGTCTTTTGGAAGGGTCACGCGCTGGGCACTTTGCGGGAGAGACGCTCCGCTGCGCCAAGACGGCACGTAACATCTGGGCCCGACAACTGCACGAGCAGTCGGTCGACGGGAAGGGACTCCGTAGTAACAACTTAGTGACCGGATACCAGCACTGGTATCCGCGCCCCCCTCTCTTCGGAGCTGGGGAGTCAGCGGCGCAGACTCTGGACGCGCGCCGGCGCCTTCCTGTGGATCGCCCCAGCTGCGGTGTCCCCCGAACCCCGTCCTCCTCCACCCCCTCGGGGGTGTGGGGGCGGGCCCGGTGTGTCTCCTCGGCCGGCGCCTAGCAGCTGACTTAGAACTGGTGCGGACCAGGGGAATCCGACTGTTTAATTAAAACAAAGCATCGCGAAGGCCGCAGGTGGGTGTTGACGCGATGTGATTTCTGCCCAGTGCTCTGAATGTCAAAGTGAAGAAATTCAATGAAGCGCGGGTAAACGGCGGGAGTAACTATGACTCTCTGTGTGTCTTGGACATACAAAGTTCTAGTTGAAAGGCCCAGGTGACGCGACTCAGTTGGGATTACCCAGCTGCCACTGTCACCATCAGGTGACTTTGGTAAGAGCCTCTCCCCGGGTAAGACTGTCATTCAGCCTCTTCGTGGCGCTCCTAGTAACTGCTGTTCCCGCAGCAGGCTAATCGTCTGACAGCTCTAAGAGAAGGTAACTCTGACAGAAAATCCGGGAGACAGTTAAACTCCCTATAAAACTGGTAAGGTAGACCTCTAGGCGATCCCGAAACTGTGGAGCTGTGCTTCCGCATCTCTCCAGACGTCCCGCCGTCGGCCCTATTGCAGGGGGGATCCTAGCAGACGACCCGCGTGGGTCACTGTGAAAATTTGGCGAGGGTTACTGGTAAGTATCAGTTTAGTGTTGGCTGATACTTGCCTACCCACCAACTGCTTCGCACTACACATATCCAATTGATTAAAGGGAGCTGCCGCTGCAGCTCTCAAAAGCAGTGTGCCCATGGCGGAGGAAGGCCCTAGTGGCTCCGCGGGCGCGAGGTGCCCCGAGTGCGCCCGTGTTTTCTCGAGTACCCGTGGCCTGGGTGTGCACCGCAGAGCAACACACCCAGCAGAGTTCCATCAGTCCAAGCTGCCTCAACGCGCTAAAGCTCGGTGGGACGGAGAGGAGGATCACTTGATGGCCCTCCACGAAGTTCGCCTGGTGGCCTCTGGCGTCTGTTTTGTCAACCAAGAACTGGCTAAAGTGCTGTGGAAGCCATAAAAGGCAGACGTCGGAGACCAGATTACATCGCGCAAGTCAAGGCACTGAGGGAGAACACAGCTCCCCATTCCCCCCTACCCCCCCTACCCCCCCTTCACTGGAAGTGTTGGATCCCGTTGCCCTAAATATCCCCACTACAACTCTCCCGACCCCGAAACGCTGAGTCCCAGCGGCGGGAGAAGCGCCGAGAGCGCTGACGAATCCGAGACACATCGTCAGGGGATCATAGATTACCTACGGTCTCTTCCCCAGGGCAACGGCGACCCTGGAGAGGAAACTGCCAACAAAATTCTGAGGTGCATTGGGCTTTACTCAGACCCGATTAATAAGTTCCTATTGAACAAACATGCGGAACAATTTATCAAATTGGCCGCACCAGATAAATTGAAAGATGGGGGTAGGAGGCCCCCTTCCAGCAACCGCTCCAAAAGTTATAAAGCTCCAGGCACGTACGTAGGCAAACGTGCTGCCAGGAGGAAAGCCTTTGCACGAATACAAAATTTGTTTCGCAAAAAACGCAAAAAGTGCGCGTTAACGTGCCTGGATGGTACGTGGGCCGAGGAGGCACCTCCGGCCCTGCCCATCAATACTGAATCGTATTGGGCTGAAATTTTTAATTTGGGTAGTAGCCCCGATAACAGGCCGCTGGACCCCCTCCTCTGACACTCTGGGAACTTGTGCAACCCGTCTGTGAGGAGGAAGTCCGGACCTGCGTTGGGGGCATATCAGTTTCCTCTCCCGGACCTGACGGAATCACCGTCGGGACCATCAAAACACTGCCACCCCGTTACCTGTGCAAGATGTTTAACCTACGGTTGTACTTTTCCTACCTTTCAGGGCGAATCAAACTACCTTGATCCCCAAGGTGAAATCCCCCACCGAACCGGGTGAATTCCGCCCGATTACTATCGCCTCTACCGTTACACGCTTATTCCATAGAATAATATCTAAACGGTGCTCTCAGAGCATACCATTCAACACCGCACAAAGAGCATTCTGCTCAGGTGACGGAACGGCAGAAAATACAACCACTCTCGATGCCATTATCCGCTACAGTACCTCTAGCCTGTCGTCTCTCCACATTGCTTCGCTGGACGCCCACAAAGCTTTCGACTCCGTTAATCATGACTCGATTTTTCGAGCCATGTATTCTCGTGGTACACCCAACATCTTATGCAGCTACATCAAATCCACCTATGTAGACTGCACAACAAAAATCAAAGGCTGCTCAGACAACCCCATCCGAATGACGAGGGGAGTACGCCAAGGAGATCCAATCTCCCCGTTTCTCTTCAATCTTGTCTTGGACGACATCTTGAACAACATGCCAACTGGCATTGGGGCCCACCTGGGTGGCCACCTTAAAATACCGACATTGGTGTTTGCAGATGACATCTTGCTTTTCGCATCCACCCCTCTAGGGCTGCAGACCCTACTCAATCATGTAAGCACCAATCTGAAACTAATTGGGCTTTCATTAAACCCAACCAAGTCACACTCGCTGTCCATCGTAATCGACGGGAAGCATAAGCGCTATCTCGTCGATGCTTCACAAAAATTTCTGGTAAACGACCATCCACTCAATACTCTATCTGCAATAAGCAGTTTCAAATACCTTGGAATTCAATTCCGTCATCAGGGACGGGTGGAGTCCGTTGGGTCCATCCTAGACGATGGTATCCAGAATCTCTCGAAGGCCCCCCTGAAACCTCAACAACGTATTCACATCTTGGTTAACCATCTGATTCCAAAATTACAATACCGGTTAGTCCTGGGGCGATGGACCATCGCACGCCTCAGGACCATGGACCTGCAAACCCGGGCGGCCGTCCGCAGGTGGCTGAAACTGCCAAAGGATACGCCGACCAGTTTCTTCCACGCCGCTGTACAGGACGGAGGCTTAGGGATACCATCCCTTCGAACCTCCATTCCTGTACAAACACAAAAACTGACAAACAACCTGCTGCGGTCCAGCTCCACAATTGTCAGAGACGACAGACTCTGCCCCCTTTCGAAAACGTCTTTTGGAAGGGTCACGCGCTGGGCACTTTGCGGGAGAGACGCTCCGCTGCGCCAAGACGGCACGTAACATCTGGGCCCGACAACTGCACGAGCAGTCGGTCGACGGGAAGGGACTCCGTAGTAACAACTTAGTGACCGGATACCAGCACTGGTATCCGCGCCCCCCTCTCTTCGGAGCTGGGGAGTCAGCGGCGCAGACTCTGGACGCGCGCCGGCGCCTTCCTGTGGATCGCCCCAGCTGCGGTGTCCCCCGAACCCCGTCCTCCTCCACCCCCTCGGGGGTGTGGGGGCGGGCCCGGTGTGTCTCCTCGGCCGGCGCCTAGCAGCTGACTTAGAACTGGTGCGGACCAGGGGAATCCGACTGTTTAATTAAAACAAAGCATCGCGAAGGCCGCAGGTGGGTGTTGACGCGATGTGATTTCTGCCCAGTGCTCTGAATGTCAAAGTGAAGAAATTCAATGAAGCGCGGGTAAACGGCGGGAGTAACTATGACTCTCTGTGTGTCTTGGACATACAAAGTTCTAGTTGAAAGGCCCAGGTGACGCGACTCAGTTGGGATTACCCAGCTGCCACTGTCACCATCAGGTGACTTTGGTAAGAGCCTCTCCCCGGGTAAGACTGTCATTCAGCCTCTTCGTGGCGCTCCTAGTAACTGCTGTTCCCGCAGCAGGCTAATCGTCTGACAGCTCTCAGAGAAGGTAATTCTGACAGAAAATCCGGGAGACAGTTAAACTCCCTATAAAACTGGTAAGGTAGACCTCTAGGCGATCCCGAAACTGTGGAGCTGTGCTTCCGCATCTCTCCAGACGTCCCGCCGTCGGCCCTATTGCAGGGGGGATCCTAGCAGACGACCCGCGTGGGTCGCTGTGAAAATTTGGCGAGGGTTACTGGTAAGCATCAGTTTAGTGTTGGCTGATACTTGCCTACCCACCAACTGCTTCGCACTACACAAATCCAATTTGATTTAAAGGGAGCTGCCGCTCTCAAAAGCAGTGTGCCCATGGCGGAGGAAGGCCCTAGTGGCTCCGCGGGCGCGAGGTGCCCCGAGTGCGCCCGTGTTTTCTCGAGTACCCGTGGCCTGGGTGTGCACCGCAGAGCAACACACCCAGCAGAGTTCCATCAGTCCAAGCTGCCTCAACGCGCTAAAGCTCGGTGGGACGGAGAGGAGGATCACTTGATGGCCCTCCACGAAGTTCGCCTGGTGGCCTCTGGCGTCTGTTTTGTCAACCAAGAACTGGCTAAAGTGCTGTGGAAGCCATAAAAGGCAGACGTCGGAGACCAGATTACATCGCGCAAGTCAAGGCACTGAGGGAGAACACAGCTCCCCATTCCCCCCTACCCCCCCTACCCCCCCTTCACTGGAAGTGTTGGATCCCGTTGCCCTAAATATCCCCACTACAACTCTCCCGACCCCCGAAACGCTGAGTCCCAGCGGCGGGAGAAGCGCCGAGAGCGCTGACGAATCCGAGACACATCGTCAGGGGATCATAGATTACCTACGGTCTCTTCCCCAGGGCAACGGCGACCCTGGAGAGGAAACTGCCAACAAAATTCTGAGGTGCATTGGGCTTTACTCAGACCCGATTAATAAGTTCCTATTGAACAAACATGCGGAACAATTTATCAAATTGGCCGCACCAGATAAATTGAAAGATGGGGGTAGGAGGCCCCCTTCCAGCAACCGCTCCAAAAGTTATAAAGCTCCAGGCACGTACGTAGGCAAACGTGCTGCCAGGAGGAAAGCCTTTGCACGAATACAAAATTTGTTTCGCAAAAAACGCAAAAAGTGCGCGTTAACGTGCCTGGATGGTACGTGGGCCGAGGAGGCACCTCCGGCCCTGCCCATCAATACTGAATCGTATTGGGCTGAAATTTTTAATTTGGGTAGTAGCCCCGATAACAGGCCGCTGGACCCCCTCCTCTGACACTCTGGGAACTTGTGCAACCCGTCTGTGAGGAGGAAGTCCGGACCTGCGTTGGGGGCATATCAGTTTCCTCTCCCGGACCTGACGGAATCACCGTCGGGACCATCAAAACACTGCCACCCCGTTACCTGTGCAAGATGTTTAACCTACGGTTGTACTTTTCCTACCTTTCAGGGCGAATCAAACTACCTTGATCCCCAAGGTGAAATCCCCCACCGAACCGGGTGAATTCCGCCCGATTACTATCGCCTCTACCGTTACACGCTTATTCCATAGAATAATATCTAAACGGTGCTCTCAGAGCATACCATTCAACACCGCACAAAGAGCATTCTGCTCAGGTGACGGAACGGCAGAAAATACAACCACTCTCGATGCCATTATCCGCTACAGTACCTCTAGCCTGTCGTCTCTCCACATTGCTTCGCTGGACGCCCACAAAGCTTTCGACTCCGTTAATCATGACTCGATTTTTCGAGCCATGTATTCTCGTGGTACACCCAACATCTTATGCAGCTACATCAAATCCACCTATGTAGACTGCACAACAAAAATCAAAGGCTGCTCAGACAACCCCATCCGAATGACGAGGGGAGTACGCCAAGGAGATCCAATCTCCCCGTTTCTCTTCAATCTTGTCTTGGACGACATCTTGAACAACATGCCAACTGGCATTGGGGCCCACCTGGGTGGCCACCTTAAAATACCGACATTGGTGTTTGCAGATGACATCTTGCTTTTCGCATCCACCCCTCTAGGGCTGCAGACCCTACTCAATCATGTAAGCACCAATCTGAAACTAATTGGGCTTTCATTAAACCCAACCAAGTCACACTCGCTGTCCATCGTAATCGACGGGAAGCATAAGCGCTATCTCGTCGATGCTTCACAAAAATTTCTGGTAAACGACCATCCACTCAATACTCTATCTGCAATAAGCAGTTTCAAATACCTTGGAATTCAATTCCGTCATCAGGGACGGGTGGAGTCCGTTGGGTCCATCCTAGACGATGGTATCCAGAATCTCTCGAAGGCCCCCCTGAAACCTCAACAACGTATTCACATCTTGGTTAACCATCTGATTCCAAAATTACAATACCGGTTAGTCCTGGGGCGATGGACCATCGCACGCCTCAGGACCATGGACCTGCAAACCCGGGCGGCCGTCCGCAGGTGGCTGAAACTGCCAAAGGATACGCCGACCAGTTTCTTCCACGCCGCTGTACAGGACGGAGGCTTAGGGATACCATCCCTTCGAACCTCCATTCCTGTACAAACACAAAAACTGACAAACAACCTGCTGCGGTCCAGCTCCACAATTGTCAGAGACGACAGACTCTGCCCCCTTTCGAAAACGTCTTTTGGAAGGGTCACGCGCTGGGCACTTTGCGGGAGAGACGCTCCGCTGCGCCAAGACGGCACGTAACATCTGGGCCCGACAACTGCACGAGCAGTCGGTCGACGGGAAGGGACTCCGTAGTAACAACTTAGTGACCGGATACCAGCACTGGTATCCGCGCCCCCCTCTCTTCGGAGCTGGGGAGTCAGCGGCGCAGACTCTGGACGCGCGCCGGCGCCTTCCTGTGGATCGCCCCAGCTGCGGTGTCCCCCGAACCCCGTCCTCCTCCACCCCCTCGGGGGTGTGGGGGCGGGCCCGGTGTGTCTCCTCGGCCGGCGCCTAGCAGCTGACTTAGAACTGGTGCGGACCAGGGGAATCCGACTGTTTAATTAAAACAAAGCATCGCGAAGGCCGCAGGTGGGTGTTGACGCGATGTGATTTCTGCCCAGTGCTCTGAATGTCAAAGTGAAGAAATTCAATGAAGCGCGGGTAAACGGCGGGAGTAACTATGACTCTCTGTGTGTCTTGGACATACAAAGTTCTAGTTGAAAGGCCCAGGTGACGCGACTCAGTTGGGATTACCCAGCTGCCACTGTCACCATCAGGTGACTTTGGTAAGAGCCTCTCCCCGGGTAAGACTGTCATTCAGCCTCTTCGTGGCGCTCCTAGTAACTGCTGTTCCCGCAGCAGGCTAATCGTCTGACAGCTCTAAGAGAAGGTAACTCTGACAGAAAATCCGGGAGACAGTTAAACTCCCTATAAAACTGGTAAGGTAGACCTCTAGGCGATCCCGAAACTGTGGAGCTGTGCTTCCGCATCTCTCCAGACGTCCCGCCGTCGGCCCTATTGCAGGGGGGATCCTAGCAGACGACCCGCGTGGGTCACTGTGAAAATTTGGCGAGGGTTACTGGTAAGTATCAGTTTAGTGTTGGCTGATACTTGCCTACCCACCAACTGCTTCGCACTACACATATCCAATTGATTAAAGGGAGCTGCCGCTGCAGCTCTCAAAAGCAGTGTGCCCATGGCGGAGGAAGGCCCTAGTGGCTCCGCGGGCGCGAGGTGCCCCGAGTGCGCCCGTGTTTTCTCGAGTACCCGTGGCCTGGGTGTGCACCGCAGAGCAACACACCCAGCAGAGTTCCATCAGTCCAAGCTGCCTCAACGCGCTAAAGCTCGGTGGGACGGAGAGGAGGATCACTTGATGGCCCTCCACGAAGTTCGCCTGGTGGCCTCTGGCGTCTGTTTTGTCAACCAAGAACTGGCTAAAGTGCTGTGGAAGCCATAAAAGGCAGACGTCGGAGACCAGATTACATCGCGCAAGTCAAGGCACTGAGGGAGAACACAGCTCCCCATTCCCCCCTACCCCCCCTACCCCCCCTTCACTGGAAGTGTTGGATCCCGTTGCCCTAAATATCCCCACTACAACTCTCCCGACCCCCGAAACGCTGAGTCCCAGCGGCGGGAGAAGCGCCGAGAGCGCTGACGAAGCCGAGACACATCGTCAGGGGATCATAGATTACCTATGGTCTCTACCCCTGGGCAACGGCGACCCTGGAGAGGAAACTGCCAACAAAATTCTGAGGTGCATTGGGCTTTACTCAGACCCGATTAATAAGTTCCTATTGAACAAACATGCGGAACAATTTATCAAATTGGCCGCACCAGATAAATTGAAAGATGGGGGTAGGAGGCCCCCTTCCAGCAATCGCTCCAAAAGTTATAAAGCTCCAGGCACGTACGTAGGCAAACGTGCTGCCAGGAGGAAAGCCTTTGCACGAATACAAAATTTGTTTCGCAAAAAACGCAAAAAGTGCGCGTTAACGTGCCTGGATGGTACGTGGGCCGAGGAGGCACCTCCGGCCCTGCCCATCAATACTGAATCGTATTGGGCTGAAATTT
>CM068745.1:81321720-81486720 GCA_035084275.1 Hydrolagus colliei | reverse complement strand
CACTCTCTCTCTGTCTGTCTCAGTCTCTCTCTCTGTCTCAGTTGTTCTCTCTCTCTCTCTCACTCTCAGTCTCTCTCTCAGTCTCTCTCTCTCTGTGTCTCTCTGTCTCTCCCTCTCTCTCACTCCCCCTCTCTCATTCTCTCTCTCTCAATCTCAGTCTCTCTCTCTCTGTCTCTCTCGCTCTCTCTTTCCCTCATTCTCTCTCTCTGTCTCCCTGTCTCTCAGACTCTCTCTCTCTCTCTCCCTGTCTGCCTCTCTCTCTCAGTCTCTCTCTCAATCTCTCTCTCTCAATCTCTCTCTCTCAATCTCTCTCTCTCAATCTCTCTCTCTCAATCTCTCTCTCTCAATCTCTCTCTCTCAATCTCTCTCTCTCAATCTCTCTCTCTCAATCTCTCTCTCTCGCTGTCTCTCTCGCTGTCTCTCTCGCTGTCTGTGTATGTCTCTCTCTCTCTGTGTGTGTGTCTCTCTCTCTCTCACTCCCCCTCTCTCATTAGCTCTCTCTCAATCTCAGTCTCTCTCTCTCTCTGTCACGCTCTCTCTGTCTGTCTCTCAGTCTCTCTCTCCCCCTCACTCCCTCTCTCTCTATGTCTGTCTCTCTGTATCTCTATATCTCTCTCTCAATCTCTCTCGCACTCCCTCCCTCCCTCCCCCTCTCTGTGTATGTCTCTCTCTCTCTCTGTGTCTCCCTCTCTCTGTGTCTCCCTCTCTCTGCAATGCAACAGCAATTGCGCACAGCAGTGTCCCACAAACAGTCGTGGATTCAAATGACCAATTTTAATTTTTAAAAAATTTGGAGGGATTATTACTAAGCGTGTGGAGTAAGGAAACTTGCCCAAGATTTCACCCTGACCTGCCTGGATTTGAAACACAGGTCTTGTAAGGCGAGTGCTCTAACCATTGAGCTATAGGAGATCCAGTATGAAGTTAAGCCACACTGATCCACAAAGTCCACAATTCAATCACCATCACTTTCTGTAAAAATACAAATCTTACCTGGAGAGAAGTGATCGATCCATTGTGTCCCTGCAGCACAGCTATAGGAGCACATGTTCTCAAGCACCAAACTCGGATGAGTTTATCACAGCTGCCAGCAGCTAGCATTGTGTTCTCAAAATTCACAGCCATGTCAGAGATTTCAGTGGAATGGCCTCGCAGTGTGGAGAGTAATCGACCATCATGTGTAGCCCAGATCTTCACCAGACAGTCATCAGAACCCTGAAACAGATCCACTATCAAAATTCTGCTTTACCATTTAAAAAAAAACACTGCCAAAGGTACATTTTATAATAATGATATTAATCCTTGCATTTGATAAGAGTGCTTTTCAGGTCTTCTAGACATCTCAAAGCGCTTCACAGAATATACTGTAAAGTGAATTGACTGTATATTTGTGGATGAAACGCGACAGCCAAATGCGACAGTGTCGCACAAACAGTGGTGGATTCAAATGACCAATTTTATTATTGTGTTTTTTTTTGAGGGATTATTTATTATTAGACATGTGGACTAAGGAAACTTGCCCAAGGTTTCTCCCTGACCTGCCTGGAGTCAAACACAGGTCTCAAGCCTGTAAGGCGAGTGCTCTAACCACTGAGCTACAGGATTCCACAATTTTCAGTGAGCGTTCAAGACAGAGAAGTTCTTTCCTGTAATTAATTCAAATTAACTTATCAATGTTTGATATTCCACTGTGTAAACGCCTCTGAGCCCAATCAACAAAAACAACTTGGATTTATATAGCACCCTCCACGCCAGACAACGCCTCACACAATAACGGATCCTGGGGCCGAGCCAAGGGGAAGGGAAAAAAGGTGACCAAAACCACAGTTGAAAAGAAAGGTCTTTAGCCTTGACCTCAAAACAGGAAAAGAGGGGGAGAGGCGAAGGGAGAGAGGAAGGGAATTCCAGAGCTTCGGGGCGTAGTGGCTGAAGGCACGGTCGACGAGGATTCGGGGGACAAGGAGGAGGCCAGACTCAGTAGAGCGAAGGCAACGGGTGCAGTTGTGGGGGGAGAGGAGGTCAGGGAGATAGGGGGGTGGAGAGATTTGAAAACAAGAGTGAGGATCTTGAAATCGAGCCAGTGAAGTTTGGCAAGGACTGGGGTAATTGGGGAGCAATCACACACTAAATACAGTAAAAGCCCATTTATCCGGCACCTGATCAACCGTAACTTCCGTTTAACCAGTATCGGAAAAAAAAAGTCTGCATTCGATTAACTGGAATTTATCTGGAAAAATGCATTGAAATTTTGTATTTTTTTTGCGTTTCGGCCGAATATCCAACACGCGCTTTAACTGGCATTGGCCAGGTGCCAGATAATCGGGCTTTTAATGTACCACTCATCAAATCCTCACTCTCCAGAACTCAAGCCAGGTACCTTCGACTCAATCCCTCCCTCACCTTGTTAAATTAAGATCAGTCAGTAAGCCTATCAATTTCGGTCAGCTTTCCCTTCCCCCCCTCCTGCAAGCTCCACTTATGGGAAGTGAGTCATGGTAGAAATTAGACCGACAACATTTGCCTATGGTCTCTCTCATTGAATATGATCCACAGCTTGTTTCAATCAAGAGGCCCATAAGACTAAAAATCTAAATGGATTACCCCCATTATATTGAAAAAGTTGCTGCTTACAGTAAAAATCCTGTGTCCAGTGCGATCATAAGCAACACAGTACACAGAAAACAGATGTCCAAGAGTCCTTCTGTGCATGTTGATAGGTATCAGCAGGGAAAATAGAACTGAATCGTCCATATCCTGTCATCTGTCTGCTGTGGATAATTTCCACTGCAATGAGAATATTCATAAATATAATATACTAATAATCCTTGCATTTATTGTAGCGCTTTTCACATCTTATCTAAGTGTCAAAGCGATTCACAGAATATACTGTAAAGTGAATTGACTGTATATTTGTAGGCGCATTGTAGGTCAGTCACCTTGGGCGTCCCCGGGAAGAGGCCATATATCACAGGGTGGACCGACAGAGGGACTCCCGGGATGAATTGCGAGAGTAGCCGCTCCGTCTTGTTCCGCACCCGTTTGGCGAAGGCACACTGCAGGAACAGATGTTCCTCATTCTCCTTCCCTCCACAGCCCTCTCTAGGGCAATGTTCGGACCGCACTAAGCCTCTTCTAAACAGAAGACTCTGGAGTCCCAGAATTTGCTTGACTGCCATCCAGACCACATCCTGGTTTTGTTAGTCAGAGCTGGGGATGAAACGTTCTCCCAGATGTGACTAACGGTAGCCGGAGGATACCCCACCAGAGGTTCGTCCACCTCTCTCTCTTTCTCAGATGGTCTAGATCACCGTCCGCGCTGTCCACCTGGGAATTCCAGAGGGATCCACCCAGTTCTCGGTTAGGAATGTCTCAATCTCTTTCAGGTATCTTGGGGCATTCTAACCCAGAGGGGTGTTCTGTGGCAGCTCAGCTTTTCCTAACCTTCTTAGCACTGGGTACAGATAGAAGCCCAGCATATATCTACACGCAGTGCCTTCATATCGGGGCTCCTGGTAGACCCTCACGCAGCCACACATAAAGGTGGCCATGAGAGTCCGGGCTACATCAGGGACACCCTTCCCTCCTCTGTCTGGAGTCTTGTACTGGAGTCCTGCGGACACAATTCCATCCCAGAGCCCCAGACAAACCTAAAGATAGCTCCGGTGACTGCGGTAGCGCTGCGTTTGGTCAAGGGCCAAACTTGCGCAACATACAGTAACCCAGAGATCACCTCACATCTAATCAACAGGTTCTTCCCAGTGATTGATAGCGTGCGATCTTGCCACTGCTTTAAACATTGCCAAATTCACACTATAGGCTGCTCCCAGTTCTTTTCCCTCGTCCCGGCGGCCCCAAACCAGATGCCTAAGACTTTAATGTAGGCTGGTTTGACCTCAAACGGTACGCGTGTGCGATCTTGCCAGTTGCCAAAGTACATCACCTCACTTTTGGCGATTGACTTTGGCACCTGAAGCCTGTTCAAAAAGATTGCAGATGCCCATCAGGCTCTCGATCGATCGATGATCCGAGCAAAAAAAAACTGTGACATCATCCATATACAAGGACACCTTGGCTTGCATGCATCGGCTGCCCGGGTGACACCTCTGATGCTCTGCTCACTCCTGATTGCCTGTACAAAGGGCTCGATGCAACAGACAAACAGGGTTGGGGAGAGGAGGCACCCCTGCCTTACTCCAGACCTGAAGGGGAAAGGCAGCTTCATTTCCATTAACCATCACTGCACTGCAGATATCTCTGTAGAGCAGGTGGACCCAATCTCGAATTCTCTGTCCAAAACCCATCTTGGCAAGTACCTCATACATGTAGTCATGAGATACTCGGTCAAAGGCTTTCTCTTGGTCCAGACTGATGATGCAGGTCTCCATCCCTCTCTCCTGCATGTAGGTGATAGTGTCCCTTAACAACATGCGATTGTCAGAGATCCTCCAGCCTTGCACCGCAAAGGTGTGATCGGGGTGAAATAACTGCTCCATTACAGTCTTCATCCTCTCTAAGATCACCTTGGCCAAGATCTTATAATCAACAACAACGTCCAATTACACTTATAAAGTGCCTTTCACGTCAGGAGGACGTCCCAAGGCGCTGCTCAGGAGGCGTGTGACCCGAGCTGGGAGGGGAGTGTACGGGGAGGGGTGAAACAGGTAGGGAAGGTCGAAAAATTCGGGGTGGAACAAAACGCACGGTCGAAGAGGAAAGTCTTCAAACCGGCCTTGAAAGAGGAAAAGGAAGAAACGAGATGGAGGGATTGGGGGATGGAATTCCATAGGGTCGGAGCAGAAAAACTGAATGCCCGGCCTCCGATGGTGGGGCGGTTCGGGCGGGGGGCTTGGAGCAGGCCAAGTCCTGCTGAACGGAGGGTCCGGGTGGGCTTGTAGGGGGAGAGTAAATTGGTTGAATAGGGCGGGGTAAGGCCTTGAAGGTGAGGACTAGGATCTTGAACTCGATCCTCTGGAGGATGGGGAGCCAGTGGAGACGGGCGAGGGTGGGGGTTATATGGTCGCGGAGGCGGGTGCGGGATAATGCACGGGCTGCAGAGTTTTGGATGACCTGCAGCCTGTAAAAGGAGGAACTGGGGAGGCCGACGAGAAGAGAGTTTCCATAGTCCACATTTAGCAGAGATATAGGTCTCCAATTCTTTAACTCCGCCTTCTTGCCTTTCTCTTTATAAATCAAGGTGATGTTACCTTTCCGCATCGACTCAGCCATGATTCCTTCCTGAAGCATACTCTCCTACACTTCCAGGAGGACTGGTCCGATCACGTCCCACAAGACTAAGTACAGTTCCACCGGGATCCAGGTGTTCCCGACTCACCTCGTTCACCACTTCAGTGAAGGCAGACTGAAAAACCCGAGTGGCCATGCTCTCCGTGGCGTTCCCGTGATACAGGTCCTCATAGAAGGATCTTGCGATCCTCCTCATGTCTTCCTGTTCTGTGCACACAGAGTCGTCTCCATCCTTCAACCCGGAAATCACAGAGCTACCTCTGTTCACTTTCCGGAAGAAGCTGGTACACTTCTCGTCTCGTTCTATCGTGCGCACTCTGGAGCGGAAAAAGATCTTGGAGGCTTCCGAGGCGAGCAGCACTCCTTGCTGGTCTCTCACCTCTTTAATTGCCTCCCTAACATCTGTACCTTTTAGCTGCTTCTTTAGGAGCTTTTGCAACTCCTTCTGCAGTCTAACTCTTTCCCGGTTCGTGGCCTTTGCCAATTGAACCCGTTTTCGGACAAATAATTATTTGATTCGACTCTTCACCATTTCCCACCATTCTGTAGAGGAGTCACAGAAGTCCCTCAAGGTTTCCCACCCTCGGTACTCCTTCCGCAACTCCTCTACATTCTTACGGGTCAAAAGCTTCACGTTCAGCTTCCACGTCCCTCGACCCCTCCTCGTACTTCCGTGAACTAGCAAGCTCGTCAGCAGGAGGCGATGGTCGGTAAGGAACGCTGGCCGCACTTCAGTCTTAGCCACTTCTAGTCTTCTCAATACGAATAGAAAATCTATTCATGAGAAGACCGACCCACTGGGGTTAGAATAGGTGAATCGTGTGGGGGCCCCATCATCTGAAGCCTTGAAAACGTCATACAAACGTCCATCTGCAATCACTTTTTGAAGCAGCCTGGACGAAGCCCCTAACCTCCCATCAGATCTGTTTGATCTCCCGTCTCTCTCCAGACACAATTAAAATCTCCTCCCAGGATGACTGGCTTGGATGTAAGCAGCCAGGGAGGTAGCAACCGGAAAAGGGCCGCCCGGTCCTGACTCTTTGATGGAGGGTACACATTAATGAGCCTAATCGGGGCTTCATTGTGCATCACATCCACCACGAGGATTCTCCCCCCCACCACCTCCTTATAGTCAGTGATGGTGAGGTTTTTCCCTCTTAGTAGGACCGCCACACCAGATCTAGGGGAGTCATTTCCCCCTGACCACATAGAGGGTCCGTAGGGGTCCCACCACTTTGCCCAAGTTCTGTAACTGTTGGGAGTGTGGAATCCAGCACTCCTGCAGAAACAGAATATCGGCCTTGACTCTGGACAGGCACTGAAGCGTCGCTATGCAGCGCTTTGAATTTTTAACCCTACGTACGTTCAGGGAACCTATCCGCAGTGCCATTTACATATATATATTTATACTTGCCCGTTCCTCCCGTCTTCCATCTGCTCCCGTCCTTTTCCATCTCCATCTCCTCCGGGATTGTTTCCCGTCTTGGTCCTCTTCTCCGTCTCCTGCCCCGGCAGTGTCTTTCTTGATTTTGGTCCAGGTCTTGGGAGTCCTCCCAAGTTCCTCTCCTATTGTTGTCCCTTTTGTCTCTTTATTGGAGGTTCTTCCCACTACCTCCATTAGCTGCCTCTTTTTTTGGGGGGCAGGGAATCCATCCTCCTTTCCCCCTCCTGTCTCCCTCCGTCACTGTCGCTATCATAGCCACTTCCTTTTTGTTGTATCCCCTTGTTTTTCCGGCTACGTTTCCCGGCTACATGCCAGGTTTCTTTTTCCAGTTTGGAAATGTCCATTTCCTCCCCACTGGTGTGTCCTGACTCACACTCCCTCCTCTCCAAAGGGATCTCGACAACCCCGAAAGCTTCCCTGCCCAGTTCCTCATCCCGTCCTTTCCCTTCCCCTGGCTCCATTCTTCCTTCCTGTCTCCCAACCTCCCGGCTTTGGGTTATTTTAACCCCCCTTCTTTTTGGGCACGTGCGGTAGAGGTGACCCGTTTCTCCGCATAGGTCACACCTCTTACCCATCGTGCACTCTTTTGCCACATGACCAAGTCCCTTGCAATTCCAACACACTGTTGGTGTGCAGGCTGCCACGTAGTCACCCACTTGCCCACATCTTAGGCATGCTCGGGGTTGTCCAGGGTATAAAATAGTTCCCCTGAAGCTCCCAATGGTGAAACGGGAGGGGATATGAACCACATTGCCCTCTCCTTTCCTCCCCAACTTCAAAAGGACTTCCCATTCAGATGTCCAGATGCCGTCTTCCAGTATTTCGGAGATCGACTGGATCTCCTCGCATTGCCTTCCCAGATATACCGTGATTTCCGACGCCGGCACTTGTGGGTCACTCATCCTCACCACGGCTCTCCTCTCCTGCCTCTGTCTTTCCTGGAAAGCCGTCGTCACATCATACGCTGACACCAGTTAATTCCCCTGGTTTTGGAGTGCCACTGCTTTAAGTTTCACTGCCTCGTCGTACGAGACGCACGTGACCTCGTATCTTCTCCTTTCCCAGTCTTCGTACACGCACCTCATCTTCTCTTTGGTGCTTCCACATATTTTTATGAGTACCTCCCGGATAAAAGTTTTCCTGTCCATTTTATGGTTCTCTTTCACCCGAAAGAGCACCGTGTCCTTAATGTACACCTCCAATTCCTTTTTTTTCCCCTTTTGGGGTCTTTCCCCTTTGGGTCTTGCTTAGGGCCCCCCTTTTTTTGCCGCCACCGCAGATGCGTAAGATATGGGGCCGGGCCTTCCCTGACTTGTGGAAGCCTTCTCCACACTAGGGGGAGCTACAACTTCCGGTCCTCCCTCTCCTGCCTTCTTCTGCCCCACCTCCGTCATTTCCGGGGGGCTGGGCAGATCTTTCTCCTTGGCTGTGCCCGCATTCCCAGCATGCCTCTCTCTCTCTGTTGTCAGTCCCTCCTCGTCCTTTCCCGGACCCTCTCTCCCCCGTCTCTCCTCCGGCCTCGGTGCTGGGGCTTCTCCCCCCTCCGCTCTCCCTGGTCTCTCCGTCTCCTCTTCCCTCTCAGTGTTCCTCGCTTCGCTCTCCGCGCCTTCTTTAGTCCCTGCTCCTGCCTCCCGGGATCCCCCCGTGGTTTCGTGGCTTCACCTCCACGGTTCCGCTTGTTTGCCTCCCACAGCTTCCCGCCGTGGTCTCACAGACTTCTTTCCGTCTTCCCGCCGCTGCCTCCCGGCCTCGTGCTCCTGGCTCCCGGTTACCCGCCCCGGCCTCACCGCTTCCCGCCACCGCGTTACGTCTTCCCGCCGCCGGTAACGGCCTTGTCTCATTTCCCCCCCCGGCTTCCCGCCGTTGCTGCCTTCCCGTTTCTCTCCGCCCCCCCCCCCCCCCCTCACGGCTTCCGGCCTTAGCCGCCTGCCCCCCCCCCCCCAATACGGCTTCCCACCGCCTTCTCTCCCCCGCCCCAAACAGGCTTCCCCGCCGCGGCCTCACTGAATCCCGCCTCTGATTTGGACCTCATCTGTTGCATCCCCAGGGTTTTTCCCGCCTTTACTCCTGGTTCTACCCCCATCTCCTCCCCTGTTTCCCCCACTCTCCATTGCCTCCTTCCCTACTATTCTCTCCCCTCTTTTTATTTCTCTCCCTATTCTTTCATTGCTTCCCGCTCCCCCTCTCTCCCTCTCCCCGCTCTCTCCCTCTCCCCGCTCTCTCTCTCTCCCCGCTCGCCCTCTGCCCGCTCCCCCTCTCTCTCTCCCCGCTCCCCCTCTCTCGCTCCCTCTCTCTCCCCGCTCTCTCTCTCTCTCTCCCCGCTCCCTCTCTCTCCCCGCTCCCTCTCTCTCTCCCCGCTCCCTCTCTCTCCCCGCTCTCTCTCTCTCTCTCCCCCCGCTTCCCCTCTCCCCGCTCTCTCTCTCTCTCTCCCCCCGCTTCCCCTCTCCCCCTCTCTCTCTCTCTCCCCGCTCCCCCTCTCTCCCTCTCTCTCTCTCCCCGCTCCCCCTCTCTCTCTCCCCGCTCCCCCTCTCTCTCTCTCCCCGCTCTCCCCCTCCCCTGCTGTCCCCCTTCTCTCTGCTCTCCCCCTCCCCTGCTGTCCCCCTTCTCTCTGCTCTCCCTCTCCCCTGCTGTCCCCCTTCTCTCTGCTCTCCCTCTCCCCGCTCTCCCTCTCCCCTGCTGTCCCCCTTCTCTCTGCTCTCCCTCTCCCCGCTCTCCCTCTCCCCTGCTGTCCCCCTTCTCTCTGCTCTCCCTCTCCCCTGCTGTCCCCCTTCTCGCTGCTCTCCCCCTCCCCTGCTGTCCCCCTTCTCTCTGCTCTCCCTCTCCCCTGCTGTCCCCCTTCTCGCTGCTCTCCCTCTCCCCTGCTGTCCCCCTTCTCTCTGCTCTCCCTCTCCCCGCTCTCCCTCTCCCCTGCTGTTCCCCTTCTCCCCGCTCTCCCTCCCCCTGCTGTCCCCCTTCTCTCTGCTCTCCCCGCTCTCCCTCTCCCCTGCTGTCCCCCTTCTCTCTGCTCTCCCTCTCCCCTGCTGTCCCCCTTCTCTCTGCTCTCCCTCTCCCCTGCTGTCCCCCTTCTCTCTGCTCTCTCTCTCCCCTGCTGTCCCCCTTCTCTCTGCTCTCCCTCTCCCCTGCTGTCCCCCTTCTCTCTGCTCTCCCTCTCCCCTGCTGTCCCCCTTCTCTCTGCTCTCCCTCTCCCCTGCTGTCCCCCTTCTCTCTGCTCTCCCTCTCCCCTGCTGTCCCCCTTCTCTCTGCTCTCCCTCTCCCCGCTCTCCCTCTCCCCTGCTGTCCCCCTTCTCTCTGCTCTCCCTCTCCCCGCTCTCCTTCTCTCCTGCTGTCCCCCTTCTCTCTGCTCTCTGTTCTCCCAGTGCTATCCCTCTGCCCTCCACCGCTAGAGTTATCCGTTAACTCTCCTTCTAAACTGCTCTCGTTTCCCCTTCAGCTCCTTATTCCTATGGTTGGACCAAAAAGCCCCTCACCAGGAAAAGGGAATAACTCCCCCCCCCCCCCACACACACACACACACACAAAAAGAACAACAAAACACCTACCCTCTCTCTAACCCCCAAAATAAACAAAAATGAATCCCAATCACCTTCCGAGTCCAGCACAAGCAAACAAACACGAGAACTGCTGTATCCACAAGCCTGGTTGGAGTGAGCTCAGCCTGAGGGTTAAATACTCACAGCTTTCAGTTCAATCATGTGGCCAACAGGGCAATGACCTTCCCATGATGTCCAATTGAAGGTCCTGCCTCCATGCACCTGACATCAATCAGGATCTATCCGTCATTTATGCCCCTATTAACTAGTTTAGATAATTGGCTGACTGCATTGAATAGTTTGGAGGGTTAGCCTGGTGTCCACTGCCCAACCATGGGTGGCCGGGCTTTCTGCCTCGTGGGCCAAAGCAGTTTCTTGGTTTGTATGCTGGTGGGGGACTGTAAAGGGACAGGGATTAAATTTATTTTTATTTTTTCTAGTTTGGTGTAAAAGAGAGAGTAGTAGGATGGTTTTTTTTGGGGTGGGTGAGTGGGATTATTCCCTTTTTCCTGGTTAGGTGCCTTTCTGGTCCAACCATGGGAAGAAGGAATAAGGGGCAGAACGGGAAAAAAGAGACTGGGAGGTGTAGTAGTTTAGAAGGAGAGATAACAGATAACTAGCAGTAGAACAGAGGCAGCTCTGTGATTTCCGGGTTGAAGGATGGAGACGACTCGGTGTGCACAGAACAGGAAGACATGAGGAGGATCGCAAGATCCTTCTATGAGGACCTGTATCGCGAGAAAGCCACGGAGAGCATGGCCACCCGGAATTTTCTCTCTGCCCTCACTGATGCGGTGGAAGAGGGGAGTCGAGAACATCTGGATCGGCCGCTCTCGATTGAAGAGCTGACCAAGACGGTAAGTTCCCTCAAGACCGGTAAGACCCCGGGGAGCGTCGGCCTCCCGGTGGAACTGTACTTAGTCTTGTGGGACGTGATCGGACCGGTCCTCCTGGAAGTGTAGGAGAGTATGCTTCAGGAAGGAACCATGGCTGACTCGATACGGAAAGGAAACATCACCTTGATTTATAAAGAGAAAGGCAAGAAGGCGGAGTTAAAGCATTGGAGACCGATATCTCTGCTAAATGTGGATTATAAGATCTTGGCCAAGGTGATCTCAGAGAGGATGAAGACTGTAATGGGGTATTTCACAGCATGGGCTGGTTGGGCTGAATACAATATACTGTCTATTTATAATCCCTGCATTTGATATCACGCTTCTGAAGTCCTGTGGCTGCCCCAAAGCGCTTCACAGAACACACCGCAAGGTGAATTGACTGTATATTTTGTGGGTGAAACGTGGCAGCCAATTGGGCATGTAAAGCAGTGTCCCACACACAGTCGTGGATTGATCGACCGAATTATTAGCATTTTGTGGAATAAGGAAACCTGTTTGCCTCATAATCTGGTCAGAAATTCAAGAGCACGAAGCTGCCAGTGCTCCAAAACATTTCAAACAATAAATAATAATAATTATTGTTAAAACATTGAAAACAATAGCTTTAATTGAAGCGCTCCAAAACACGTAAAAACGAATGGTCAATTTCTGTGCCTTGGGACGTCCTCCCGACGTGAAAGCCGCTATACAAGTGTAATTTTGTTGTTGTTATGACACTACAACAACAACAACAATTTAAACTTATAAAGCGCCTTTCACGTCGGGAGGACGTCCGAAGGCGCTGCACAGGAGGTGTGTGACCCGAGCTGGGAGGGGAGTGTTCGGGAAGGGGTGAAACACGTAGTGGAGGTCGAAAAATTCAGGGTGGAACAAAAGGCACGGTCGAAGAGGAAAGTCTTCAAATCGGCCTTGAAAGAGAAAAGGGAAGAAACAAGACGGAGGGATTGGGGGATGGAATTCCATAGGGTGGGAGCGGAGAAACTGAAGGCCTGGCCTCCGATGGTGGGGCGGTTCGGGCGGGGGGCTTGGAGCAGGCCAATTCCTGCTGAACGGAGGGTCCGGGTGGGCTTGTAGGGGGAGAGTAAGTCGGATAGATAGGGCGGGGCAAGGCCATGTAAGGCCTTGAAGGTGAGGACGAGGATCTTGAACTCGATCCTCTGGAGGATGGGGAGCCAGTGGAGACAGGCGAGGGTGGGGGTTATGTGGTCACGGAGGCGGGTGCGGGATAGTACACGGGCTGCAGAGTTTTGGATGACTTGCAGCCTGTGAATGGAGGAGCTGGGGAGGCCGACGAGGAGAGAGTTTCCGTAGTCCAGCCTTGAGGTGATGTACGCGTGCACGAGTGTTTCGGCAGCGTGGGGGGTGAGGTAGTTGCGGAGCCTGGCAATGTTGCGTAGGTGGAAGTAAGCGGTGCCGGTAAAGGCACGGATGTGGGGGAGGAAGGAGAGTTTATAAATCTGTGGCGGTTCTTATCAATACATTACTTTCCTCTAGGAGATGGAGAGAACATAGGGACAAGATTCACCTGACTGACCCTCCCTCTTGTGCTATTGTATTAGATCTCACTGCATCTTTTGATCTTTTAAATATATTAAAGCATCAACTGATCCCTTTATAGCTTCTGGTGACAAAGTCTGATCATCTGGTGTACATTTTAAAAATGTGCTTGTTTTGCCTTGTTTTCTGTCATCACTGGTAAGCTCTTTTGACATGTGTGTTATAAGAGAGCGCAGCATGTTATTGTATGACATGTTTGGTGTGGGCTTTAACAACAGTGACAAATTATAAGCAGGGAAAGACCAAAGCAGACTAAATAAAGTATGAGATATTAGTAACAATTTACCCTGAATATTACTTCACATTCTAACCGACTATTTCCCCCAGGATGGCGCTGCAAAAGTAACATGCATGGCATGGGCTCCGAACCATTGCAAGTTTGCAGTTTGTACTGTAGACAAGAGTTATTCTTCTTTATCATGAAAATGGAGAACGGAGGGAAAAATTCTCTACTAAACCTGCTGATTCCAAGGTAGAGAAACCTAAGTTTGAATATAAGTGTAATAACTGGATAACATGTATCGTATAGATGGCATCGCCTTGGGACGTCCTCCTGATGTGAAAGGCTCTTTCCACGTGCAATGTTGTTGTTGTTTTTGGCAGTCTGGTTCAGTTGGTTTCACTCTTCCATCTTTGAACGTTGAATTCAAGTTCGAGGCTGACACTCCAGTGCAGTGTTGGGATGCCATCTTTTGGATGAAATGTTAAACTGAGGCTCCATCTGCTATCAGTTGGAAGTTAAAAATCCATGGCACTGTTTGAAAAGAGAGCGTTTGCCTCGGCAGTCGATCCCTCAACTAAAATTGGTTACTCCCTTCACTAACTGGGAGACCTTGCTATGTGCAAATTGGCTGCTGTGGTGCCTACAAGTACGCAGTGCTATATCACAGTAACATCATGTGAAACACTTTGAGATGTCTCAATCACATGCTAACACACTATATGAAATACAAGGATTATTATAGTAAGACGTGTATACTTTTTAATGCATTGATTTATAGAGATTGTCATTCTTTACTTGGTCAGCCGGGTGTCTGACACATGCGGAAACCTATCACCGTGCTGAACCAAGTTGAGATTTCCATGCATCCTACCTGCACATGAAATAGATTGTTGAAATGGTTTGCACATTCTCTCCTTAGAGGGACACACCCTGTTTCTGGAAAATATTAGGCAGATGTTGGCAAGAGCCAAGGATTGGGGACCCCAGAATGTGCGTTGGGGTACTGCTGGAGTACATCACCTCACGGCTGGACTACGGAAATTCTCTCCTAGTCGGCCTCCCCAGTTCCTCCATTCATAGGCTGCAGGCCATCCAAAACTCTGCAGCCCGTGTACTATCCCGCACCCGCCTCCGCGACCACATAACCCCCACCCTCGCCCGTCTCCACTGGCTCCCCATCCTCCAGAGGATCGAGTTTAAGATCCTCGTCCTTACCTACAAGGCCTTACACGGCCTTGCCCCATCCTACTTAACCGATCTACTCTCCCCCTACACGCCCACCCGGACCCTCCGTTCAACAGGACTTGGCCTGCTCCAAGCCCCCCGCCCGAACCGCCCCACCATCAGAGGCCGGGCCTTCAGTTTCTCCTCTCCCACCTTATGGAATGCCATCCCTCAATCCCTCCGTTTCGTCTCTTCCCTTTCCTCTTTCAAGGCCGGTTTGAAGACTTTCCTCTTCGACCGTGCCTTTTGTTCCACCCCGAACTCTTTTACCTCCCCTTCGTGTTTCACCCCTTCCCAAACACTCCCCTCCCAGCTCGGGTCACACGCCTCCTGTTCAGCGCCTTGGGACGTCCTCCCGACGTGAAAGGCGCTCTATAAATGTAAATTGTTGTTGTTGTTGTTAAAACTGTACAGCTTGCCATTGATATTACTGTCTGACAAGCTTTACCATAGCTTGTCCAGCTTGAATCTGGTTTCCTGCTCTGACTAGTTGGCTTTCTGTCAAATGGCAAGTTTGTCATTCTGATAATATGATTGTTTATACCAAATGCTATGAATTTTCTTTTCTTCCAACTTATCATTTTAATTGCTAAATTTACAAATTCACAAGTGACACATTTAACTGCAAGACTGACTGGCTTAAGAGTGCAATTTACTAACTCCCCTTCAGAAGTTTACTATCTGACTTATATCGCTGGTGTCCTGTCGACCAGTGCTATCAAGAAATGTGTTACATATGGCCTCCTGATCTGACTATTTGGCTTCTTATCAAGTCGGAAATAATATTGTAACTATCTGTATTTGTACAGTGTTTAATATAATTATTTTGTTTAACATGTATATACTTTACCTTTCAGTATGGTAAGAAAAGCTACACAGTAAAAGGCATGTCCTTTTCACCTGACTCTACTAAAATTGCTATTGGACAGACAGACAATATTATATATGTTTACAAAATTGGAGAAGACTGGTAAGTCTCATATACTCTTGTTGGTGCAGATTAAGTTTGATATCAAATTTAAATAGACTAACAGTATTTCACAATTTTATTTCTTCAGTTGAATTTTATCAATTAAAATATAGATTTCGATTTCTGTAAAGTTAATCTTGTGTGACTGTTTCCTACAGTTGTATTCTTGTTGATTTTTGTTGTTGTCTGAAACGTTAGCATTAATTTCCTGTTATCAGAAATTATCAGAACCTTTCCAGTTCCCCCTTTCTCTTTATAGATATAACTTTGGATTGTTAAATGCATAATAATAATAATTCTGGCATTTGATACAATGCTTTTCACGTCTTCTAGACATTTGAAAGCGCTTCACAGAATATACAATAAAGTGGATTGACTGTATATATGTGGGTGACAGGCTGTTGTGTACAGCAGTGTCCCACAAATGGTCGTGGATTGAAATGACCAATTCATTATTGTTTTTGTTTGAGGGATAATTATCAAACGTGGATGAGTGACTTATGCCCACGGTTTCGCCCTAGTTGGGAATCGAACCCAACTATCTCGCTTGTGAGGCGAGTGCTCTAATCACTGAGTTGCAGGACTCCTCAATCTTTATTTATGTGCTGCAAAAACGTCTGAAATCTCATTTAGATTCTGGTTCTGTATTTCAGAGCTATTAATATCCATTCCTTTTGTGGACATTTTACGATTATGGAATTCAAAGATGAATAATAATAATAATATTTGCCTTTGATAAGAGGGCTTCACAGGATATACTGTAAAGTAAATTGACTGTATATTTGTGGGCAAAACGCGGCAGTCTATGCGAATAGCAGTGTCCCACAAACAGTCGTGGATTGAAATGACCAATTTATTATTGTTTTTATTGTGTGATATCCACATGAAGGAGACTGTAGCAGTTTCCAAAATACCTGATAGGAAATGCTGTGGCTGCTGCATTTCACTGACAAATGTACAGTCAATTCACTTTACAGTATATTCCGTGAAGCTCTTTGAGACGTCTAGAAGATGTGAAAAGCGCTACTGTATATCACAATGTAAGGATTATTATTACTGTAGTTGTGTCAGGATTTTTTTTGTAGCTCTTTCTACTTTGAAGTGTATAAAATACTCACATAAGGCAGAATTACACTGAACACCATTGTATTTAAATTTTTTAGCAATTCTTTATATATTTTTCTAGGGGTGACAAGAAGGTGATCTGTAATAAATTTATCCAGACGGTAAGATCAAATTTTATATGAATATATTTAATTTCCTTGTTATCTTAACCCTTTTTTTTGTGTGTGAGAAGTTGCTGAATGTGCAGATATGCGGATATTTCTTGTTCATTACTGAAATTACATTTTCTTTTAAATTTCAGAGTGCTGTTACTTGCTTAATCTGGCCACCTGATCACGCAATTGTGTTTGGACTAGCTGAAGGAAAGGTAATAAATGCATTTTGGTTATCCTGTTGAGCCCTACAAAAACATATTGAAAGCAACAGCATTAGTTCAGTTCACTGCTAAGGGCTACAAGATGCTGCCTCAAGTGAAGGGCAATATATAAATGCAAGTTGTTGTTACTACCGTCTTAATGCTGTGTTTTGCTTGTATTTATGGAAGCTGGAGAATGACTCAAAACACCTAATAACAACAACAAAATTCCATTGATAGTGTACCTTCTACGTTGGGAAACTCATCCCTTACTCCCTGCAAGGTTTAAATTGAACGTGTGATGGTTCTGTGCAGGCATTCTATTCCACACTTACGCAAGATTCTCCAATGAGCACACATGATATCACTGCGCCACGAGCCTTTACTTTTTCTGTAACAAACAATATATAGTTCCTAGAGTATTTGTAGGATATTTTCTGGAACTTTCAATATATAATTATTGCTAGATATCAGAAGCAAGTTTAAATGTCTCAAGTGGCATTTTAACACCAGTTGAATAAAGTAGGAATAAATAATGGTTCCTTATTAATGTTATAATATTATAATAATTGCATTTGAGATAGTGCCTTAAGACATCTTCGAGACATCTCAAAGTGCTTCAAAGAATATACTGTAAAATGAATTTACTATATTTTATGAGTGAAACATGGCAGCCAATTATTTACAAACAGTCGTAGATTGAGTGACCAATTATTATTTATTCTTTGATGGGATTATTACCCCCCGAAAAATGATCCGCTAATTGACAAATAACTGGGTACCTATTTAATGTTAATCATTAAAAGATTAACTATCATATGACTGCCTACTTGGTAGGTAAACCGAGGCGTGTGGAATAAGGAAACGCGCCCAACGTTTCACTCTGCCCGGGAATCAAACCCAGGTCCTCTCACTTGTGAGGCAATAATTCTAACCATTAAGCTACAGTACTAATATTGTTCTTAATATTGTAAATATAAAATTGTGGTCAATGGCTGTTTGTTTCTATGTCAATAATCAGTGCAATAATGTCTATTGCATGAAGCGTTTTGAGATATTTTAGGGTATTGTATCAAATACAAGTATCATTGGTTTAAACTGAGAGTTGTTTTGACATCTAGTGGTCTTTTGATGGAAATACGTTTTTGCCTTTCCCATTCTGCTGAGTAAATAAAAAAACGCAATAGTATTTTATGTGAATATTTTATGTGAACGTAGTTCTCTTGTTAGTAAAATCGATTGTACGTTAATAATCTCTTGGCATTCCAGTTAAAATTGATTCTGGAAGACGTGAAAAACGCCATATCAAATGTAAGCGTTATTATTATTATTCTGTTCACAGGTTCGATTGGCTAACACAAAAACCAACACGTCTTCAACCATATATGGAACTGATTCTTATGTGGTTTCCATTATGTTTTACAACGAAATCCAATATATTTCTCTTTTTAAAAAAAAAAGTGAAACCGTCTACAATTATGGCCAATTGTGGAGTCCTGTAGCTCAGTGAGACTCCTAGGTTCAATTCCAGGCAGGTCAGCAGGGCGAAACCTTGGGCAAGTTTCCTTGCAACACATGCCCAATAATAATCCCTCAAAAAAACACAATAATAAATTTTAGTCCACAATAGTCCACGCTATATCATAGAATCATAGAATCATATAATTTTACGGCACAAAAGGAGGCCATTCGGCCCATCTAGTCTGTGCCGGCTCTTTGAAAAGAGCGATTCAATCCCACTGCCCTGCCCGCTCCCCATAGCCTAATAGACCCGTTCTCCCTAAATAAAGATCTAATTCCCTTTTAAAAGTTGTTATCGAATCAGCCTCCACCACCTTTTCAGGCAATGCATTCCAGATTCGAACAACTCGCTGAGTGAAAAAATTTCTCCTCAGCTCCCCTCTACTGCGCCTTGAAACTATTTTAAATCTGTGACCACGAGTCACAGATTCACCCACGAGTGGAAATAGTTTTTCTCTATTTGCCCTGTCGAAACCCCTCATGATCTTATAAACCTCTATTAGGTCTCCCCTCAATCTTCTCTGCTCCAGAGAGAATAACCCTAGCCTATCTAGCCTCTCCTCATAGCTGAAGTCCCTCAATCCTGGCACCATCCTAGTAAATCTTCGTTGTACCCTTTCCAATGCCTTCACATCCTTTCTGTAGTGTGGTGACCAGAATTGAACACAGTATTCCAGCTGAGGCCTCACCAAAGTCCTATAGAGGTTAGTCAGCACTTCCTGACTTTTGTACTCTATACCCCTATTTATAAAGCCTAGTATCCCATATGCCTTCTTAACAGCCTTGTCTACCTGTCCTGCCACCTTCAACGAGTCACTAACACAAATCCCCAGGTCTCTCTGTTCCTTTACACCATTTAAAATTGTACTATCTAGCCTATATTGCCTCCCTTCATTTCTTCTCCCAAAATGCATCACCTCACACTTCTCTGCATTAAACTTCATCTGCCATGTGTCTGCCCACTTTACCAATTTGTCTATATCCTCTTGCAGATGGCTACTATCCTCCTCACTGTTTACTATTCTCCCTAACTTAGTGTCATCTGCAAACTTGGAAACTGTACTCCGTACACCCAAGTCCAGATCATTGATGTAGATTACAAACAGCAATGGTCCCAAAACTGATCCCTGTGGCACACCACTGCTCACTTCCCTCCAATCTGAAAAACAGCCGCTCACTACAACTCTCTGCTTTCTGTCTCGCAGCCAGTTGTGGATCCACGCTGCCACTGTCCCTTTTACGCCATGGGCCTTTAATTTCATAATAAGTCTCATGTGGCACTTTGTCAAATGCCTTTTGAAAGTCCATGTAAACTACATCAACTGCGCTACCATTATCCACCCATTCCGTTACCTCATCAAAAAATTCTATCAGATTTGTAAAGCAAGATTTGCCTTTAACAAATCCATGTTGACTGTCCTGAATATGAAATGCAAGGATTATTATTCTTGTTATTATTAGTATTACCCTACCAAAAATCTATCAACCTCACTCTTGAAAGTGTGAATGGATGCAGCATTGGAGGAGAGATTTCCAAATGGCTACTACATTTCACTCTTAAACAGCCTGGTTCTCATTTTAAGACTATGCCCACTTGATTTGGATTCCCCCACCAGAGGAAATAGCTTCTCTGTATCTACCCTATGGAATCCCTTTATTATCTTAAATACCTCAATCAAATCACCCCTCAACCTTCTAACCTCAAGGGAATACAATCCAAGTTTACGTAGCCTTTCCTCCTAACTTAACCCTTTTAGGCCTGGTAACATTCTAGTGAACCTACACGCAATCACTCCAGGGCCAATATATCTTTCCTGAAGTCTGGTGCCCAAAACTGAACACAGTCTTCAGATTCTGTATTGGCATTTGATATTTGATCCCCTTGCTTGTGAGATGAGTGCTGTAACCAACACAGCTCTGCCGCTATCTCATCCCTCAGCCTCCCAAAACCCACATCCCGCATTTATGACACTTAGATTCGACCATGCCAACTCCCTGCCTGTTGGCTTTCCCACATCTTTTCTCCACAGCTGCAGGTCAACCAGAACTCTGCAGCTCGCATCCTCTCCCCCATCACCTTCAACCTTCAGCCTTTCTGCATTCTCTCTAGAGAACTCTATTCCACATTCCCTTTGCTTCGTTCCCTGCCTTGCCTCCTTCAAGGCACATCACAAAATCCTCCTCTTCAACTGAGTCTTTGGCCACCCACCTACTCTCCCTGCCCTCCATCCTCCCCAATCCTAATCCTCAACTCGGGCCCAAATCCCTGACTGTCCAGCAACTTGGGACATGCCCCTGATGTGAAACGTGCTGTACACATGTAATTTTGTATTGTGTTGTTGATTTGTAATATACACACAACTCTCAGACACACACACTCACTTGGAGGCAGTGTCATATAAACACTGCAGGACCCCAAAGGAGAATCTAAACAAAATTACAAAGCGATTGGATTTCTGATATTTCTCAATGGGATTTCATAAATAAGGAACAGAGTCATTCCAACTTGTTCCGATGATCATTCAACATTCAACCCATGGGAACTCCATTCTTCCACTTAGGATTCCGGGTGACAATTCTAACAGGATTCCTTAATAAAGAAGAAACAGTGAAACTAACACAAATCGTATCATTTGGGACCATAATATTTGATATGACATACACAAAGTCTTAGTTGGAGGCAAACTGTTTCAATCGCACGTTATCTGGTTTAATCTATTATCTACACTGCACAGGCATAATTTAATGCAACTACTAGATGTGGACGCAGTAGTCCGTCCACTGCAGCTGGTATGTACACATGTGGTGACAGGTTAAGACTACGTTTCCAGGGGTTTAATGCTTTTGAACCATCGCCACAACGGCACTTTCCGGCAAGCGTTGGAATCACATTGAATCATGGAAAATAAAGCTCTTCTGTACACGCATCGACAGATCAAGACTAGGTTTCAATGCAATTCAAAGCAGCTGGTAAATGTGGGATTAATGGAGGGTAGGGGAATTAGTAGTTAGGAGGTGATTAATATGAGTAGTACACAAAAATCAAAGTGGTTTTGATAGGAAACTGTATAGGACTTGGGTGAATGTATGGCTTAAGCGATTATGTAATCTATAAACATAAGACTTATGTGAGTTTTCCTGACCACAAATTGGAATCCAGAATATTTATTCATCCCAAAACCTACAGTATTCAACCAGGCCTCCCCCAACGACAACAACAGATACTTACACAGCACCTTTCACATCAGATTAATTTCTCAACATGTAAAACAGAGTTGATTTTTAAAAAAATTATATGGAACACATGGTGCTTAGTAACACTATTATAAGTTACAGGCGGGAGTGCTCCACCTACTTAATTACTCTACACCTTCAACTTCCCAAAACACAAACCGTTCTTCGTTCATCCCCATTACAAAGTTCCTGCTCCATCACCGATACTCACATTCTGTGCGGTTGCCCACTCCTCCAAGTGCAGCCCAGCGTGTGGTAGGCGGCTGTTGTTTGCCCGTCATCGTGTTTTCAGTCTGAGATGTCACTTCCATCGATGAGGCACGTATGGTCTCAGACCTGGAGTCTTGGAGATCAGTTCTTTGTGCCACGGTGCCCATTTCCCCGGTGACGGTGGGTGATGTATCTACTGCCTGTTCTGAACCTACGCCCGTATCTGCTGGAACCAGAGCGGTTACTTCCCTCTCGCCAGATTGGTTCGCTCGCTCTGTGGTCTGGGTGTCATCCTCTGTTTGTGTGGAACCCTTTGAAGGCATCTCTACCCATTTCTCACTTATTTGTATTGATCCCTCCATACTTCCTGTCACTATGTTTCCTAGCGAACTTGCTGTACTTCCTGTTAGTCGTGTTGTCCTTCCTGACAATCTTGTATGCCCTGTCAATTTTTTTGTACATCCTGTCAATCTCACTGTACGTGCTGTCAATTTTGCGGTACTTCCTGTTGATTCTGCTGTACTTCCTGTCAATCTTGCTGTGCTTCCTGTAACAACCGCTTCCTCCTGTGTACCATTTACTGTGACCTTTTCTCCCGGCTTGCCAGTAACTTCTCTACTTGCTTCTATTGATGATGTACTTGTTACCAAATAAACTGATGTTCCCGTCTCTTCCTCAATGCGAGTCCATGTCACATTTTCGATCTCTAAAGAATAACAACAACAACGACAACAATAAATTACGTTTGTACGGTGCCTTTCCTGAAGCGTAACCCAAGTCGCTGTACACTTAAGGATCCGCATCTGATCTGGGGTTGGGATCAGGAGGGGTGGAGGGCAGGGAGGGTGGGGATAGGAGAATGATTCAATATCACATTTGATACAGTACATTATCATGTCTCTAAGCGCCTCACAGACTATATTGTTAAGTGAATACAGAACTCTGCCGCCCGCATTCTCACCCACACAAAACTTCTCTCCTCCATTACCCCAGTCCTTGCCAGACTTCGCTGGCTCCCTGTCCTGGAGAGGATCGAATTCGAGATCCTTACTCTTGTTTTCAAATCTCTCCACTCCTCTGCACCCAACTACCTCTCTAACCTCCTCTCTCCTCAAAACAGCACCCGTTGCCTTCACTCCATGGGGTCTGGCCTCCTTCTTGTCCCTGAATCCTCTGCTCCAATATTGGTGGCCGTGCCTTTGGCTACTATGCCCTGAAGCTCTGGAACTCCCTTCCTCACACCCTTCCCCGCACCACCTATCTTCCTAGTTTCAGGTCTCAACTACAGACATTTATTTTCGACCGCGCCTTCACCTTTTCCCCCCTGCCCGTGACTCCGGGATCTGTTATTGTAAAGCGCTCTGAGACTCCGCCCAGCGTGGAGGGCACTATATAAGTTGAAGTTGTTGTTGTTGATGAATTTACTGTGTATTTCGAGCAACCGATTGCACACAGCAGTGTCCCACAATCAGTCATGGATTGAAGTGACCAATTCTTGGGGATTAATACTAGGAAAGTGATCCACCAATCGACTAACAACTGGGTTCCTACTTTACTGCTAGGTATACAGAGGCGCGTGGAGTAAGGAAACAAAGGTTTTGATCCGCTCGGGAGTCGAACCCAGCTTCTCTTGCTTGCAAGCATGCGTGCTAACCACAGGACTCCATTGTTGTGAGTTGGTGCCCTCTATTCCCGGGTAACTCACTGAACAGAAACACAGAGCTGCTTCACCTCTGGTATTTGTTACCAAATGCTGCTAACCATCCATAAAACACCACACTCAGCTGTAGCATCTCTTGGCAGTGGGGTGGCTTGCTGACTATTACAGGAAAACTTATCGTCAACGCAGGTGCCTGATGATTCCTTTTTATAGCATCAAAACGCGATGTGTGTAAACCACATCAACTAAAAAACTTGTACAATATCAACACCTTTTATATTGAATCGCGCCTCACAAAGTGCTTCACAGCAATCACCACAAAATAATAATAATCCTTGCATTTGATATGGCGCCTCATCACATCTTCGAGATGTCTCGGAAGTGCTTCACAGTATTTACTGTAAAGTGAATTGCCTGTATATTTGGTGGGTGAAATGGGGCAGCCCATTCGGTGCGGTAGTGCAGTCTTTTGTTTTGTATTTTGGATTACTACTCCCAGAAAGCAATCTGCCAATCGACTAACAACAATGTTTCCACGTATTGCTAGGTAAACAGAGGCATGTGGAGTAAAGAAACTTGCCTAGGATGTCAGCATGCTCAGGAATCGAACCGTGTCTTACCACTGGCGAAGCGAGCACTCTAACCAACACGATGCGGAACTCCACAAATGCATCGCTATCTTTATAAAAATGTGAATGTTACATGCAATCTAAGGGAAAAAATAAGTGTAAATGTTGCTTCTCAGCTGCGAGGTGCATTTCTTGATGGGGAGCAGTTCCACAATATCTCCTGCACTTGGCAGCCCTCAGCGCAGTCTAATCAAATCTGACACCCCTAAATTCAGTGGCAAAAGTTAATTGCAAAATGCACAGCATAGAGTACCCAGGGAATTGAGTTGCCTGAGGGTTAAACTCAGCAAAATCTTAAACGTTCAGTAAATATCTATATCTAAACAGGACGAAATTCTCCTTGAATGCGTGGATGGATCTTTTTGGATGAGATCAACAACATAATAACACTTATTCACATAACGCCATTCACATCAGGAGGACGTCCTCAGGCTCTGTTGAAAGCAATTCCCTCAAGTTCTGACTCTGGAACAATAGGAAGCTTTTCAGTTTACCTGGTAGTGAGTTTACCTGGTAGTGACGGCTGATCACCATGAAGGTCCGCCTCAATCTGTGCTGATCCAGGATGCACTCTCCACACATTGCCGAAGAGTACAGCCGTGATACAAAGAACGATTCCTTTCATGTTTCTGGCCCTCAATGAGATACGCCTATACCTACCTGTCCTGTGCGTTGTTTAATTGTGTGTGTGCGTGTGTGTGTGACAAAGAGATCAGCTGTCTGGTGCTCATGTATGTTTCACTGACTGCTTCTGACAGCTCAGTTTGCACGACAAACACAGCTCCTCCTATTTGTCATCGATGTATCTTCAGCCACAAGCAAAACATTTGCTCAGCCACACACCGCGTGAAATTATCCGGCACTGAAACGGGCCAAATTGCCCATGCCGGTGTTTCTATTTCACATTTGAAGCTGGTCCTCGCTCCATTGGTAGCTTTCAAAATTGACAGTTGGCGAGCGAGCTGAGCCTTCAGACCAGAGAGAGAGAGAGAGACAGGGCCTGGCCTGAGAGGACAGACACATAATAACAACAAAAACTTTGATTTATATAGCGCCCCCCACGTTGGACGGCAACTCAGAGCGGTTCACAATAATTGATCCCGGGGGCGAGCCAGGGACAGGGGTAGAAAGGTGACCAAAGGCGCGGTCGAAGAGAAAAGTCTTTAGCTGGAACCTGAAACTGGGAAGAGAGGGGGTGAGGCGAAGGGAGTGAGGAAGGGAGTTCCAGCACCTCGGGGTATAGTGGCTGAAGGCATGGGCGCCGAGGGTGGAAAGGAGGATTCAGGAGTCACAGAGGAGGCCAGAACCAGTGGAGCAAAGGAAATGTGTGCTGGTTTGAGGAGAGTGGAGGTCGGAGAGGTGGGGTTGCAGAGGAGTGGAGAGATATGAAAACAAGGGTGAGGATCTTGAAATCAATCCTCTCAGGGACAGGGAACCAGTGAAGTCTGGCAAGGACTGGGGTGATGGGGGAGGGAAGTTTGGTGCGGGTGAGAATGCGAGCGGCAGAGTTTTGAATGAGTTGGATTTTATGGATTGTGGTGGAAGGGAGGGGACACACAGGAGCAGGAGTGGACACGGCTTGTTCGGGTAACACCCAGCGATGGATGGCACCGAATGTCTGATGAAGGTGCTCTCAAGGTTCCAAGTCAGATTTCCAGAGGCTGTTGAAGTCCTGGGGATTTTTCTCAGAAAGAAAACTGCAGAGCCTGAACCTAAACCAGAACAAGAGGGAATTGATTTTACAGATGGCAACACTTGGTGAGGACGATGGAATAACTGTAAAGCAAACAGCCGATTTAGAAATCATGTTTTATTGTGCACACACACCCTCAACAGAAAAGATGGGAGTGCCTGTCAGATGTCCAGAATGCAAGGTAGAGGATGCGCACTTGGTTGATATATGGAGCTTCAAGATTTTTTTTTGAAAGTAACCTTAAATTACTTGTTAGAAATATCACAGTTAACATCTTAGAACATGGGGAAGCCTTTTGGATTCGAATTGCTTGGGACAAACCACACTCGTCACCTAACCAGTTAAGATCCTCGCATGCAGTGTACTACCCACAGACACCTTCTAATCTGTACTCCACGGTACAGAGTATATTTTTCTCGGGCACTAATTATTGCTACTCAATATACCATGCTCAAAGAGGTGGATCTTTGTGGTCATGGTATGGATCCCTCGGGGACATTGCTTCCAAAAGTTTCAATCCGGCACTTACTGCACATCATAGAAAACCTTCACAACAGCCGAATGTCGCCCAGGAACCTGTTCAAAACCCTAGAATCACAGTGGAAAATTCGGAAGAGAAAGCTCATGCCAAGCGATTAACGACAGTCGGGTCTGAGCAGTGACTGTCCAGCGACTTGGGACGTCCTCCTGACGTGAAAGGCTCTATTAAGTGTAATTTTGTTGTTGTTGTATTTAACCCAACACTTTGCACTATTCCATGGAACATAGTCTATTTCTCAATCTTTTTAATTCTGAGTTTACTCTCCTGTGTTGCTAATTCATGTTGGGTTATAGCGCAATGATGCAGCATCCACTACCCCCACCTAGAGTCTATTCTTCCTGCAAGGAGTGTTGGGAGATTGTTATTGGACATATGCAACTTTGTTATTATTGCTGTGTGGAATATGGGCTCAAAATACAATTCCAGGCTTCACCCCTCCTTGAACTATTTGAGAGCTGTTTCTTCTTTTTCAATGATAGTCCAGAAGCTAATTGCGGTATTAGTGCAACATCAGCCAAAGCCATAAGATAAGTCATGAGAGAGCTTTTCCCTTGGTGCAAAATGTGCCAATATATTAAAGCAATATAAATTTGCTTTGGGGCGAAGGACTTATGTTTCAAAGTAACTGACTATTGAATTTTCCAGCTCACCAGTGTGGTGTGTGTCGGATATCATGCTGCTACATTTCCCATATCCATTCGGCAGTACCAACACCCAGGATGATTTCCAACCCGACTGTTACAGTTACTGTAAACTGCTTGTGGCACTAAATTTGTGATGAGCAAGGGAGACTTCACACAACACATTGAGTGAGTTTTTCAAAGTTTGGAGAGGTTTTGTACGTCAGTTTAAAATCGATAATCTTAAACCACTATACTATTTAGGAAATTAGGAGTCCCTCAATAATTATTTGAAATGGCTAACTTAGTTTTAACTCTAATAGTCAAAACCGCGAATGTCATAAATTGTGGTTCAATACTTCCTCAGTGGAGTCCCGTAGCTCAGTGGCTAGACCACTCGCCTTACCAGCGTGACACCTGTGTTCGAATCCAGGCAGGTCAGGGCCAAACCTTGGGCAATTTCCCTTACTCCACATGCCTAATAATAATCCCTCCAAAAAAAACCACAATAATAAAATTGGTCATTTCAATCCACGACTGCTTGTGGGACATTCTGTGCGCAATTGGTTACCGCATTTCATCCACAAATATACAGTCAATTCACTTTACATTATATTCTGTGAAGCGCTTTGAGACGTCTAGAAGATGTGAAAAGCTCTACATCAAATGCAAGGATTATTAATATTATTATGAGTCTTACCCCTGCTATATACACCTGTCTATTTCTTTCTTCCACATGTACACTGAGTTGGTGTCCAAGCCCTTAGATCAGACAATGATATCAATGGCAAATTACACTGTTTTAGCCGGTTAGACTCCAGCAGTTACCCCAACACACACTCTGTGGTCCCCAAGCCTTGGTTCTTGCCAACCTGCACCCAATACTTTCCAGCATTAATAAACAGGTCGTGTCCCTCCAGGAAAGTGTGTGCATTCCATTCCAACAATCTATCTCCGGGAATTCCATGTGGAGGTGGAAATCTTGGAAATCTCAGTTCGGTTTGGATACCCTTAAGCATGGTGATGGGTTTCTCCCGGTGTCAGTCGCCTGGCTGATCCAAAAAATCAGAACGTCTCACCCAAAGGATGGTGTCCCAAAGGATGGTTTCTCTGGCAACACAGTGTTCACCCAATTACTGCAACAAGTCAAGGTTACAACATGGCAGTTAAACCCACAATCTTTTTGATGCAGGTGTGTGTTGGCGCCTTTTTTGGGGGTCTCCTTCATTCTCAGGAATCGTAGGAGGTATGCCAGGTACAAATATAATAATTCTTGCATTTGATAAAGTGCCTCTTTACATCTTCTAGATGTCCCAAAGTGGTTCACAGAATATACTGTCAAGTGAATTGACTGTATATTTTGTGGGTGAAGCGTGGCAATGCCTGAAGGGATTTGTAGGTTAATGAGCGGATCCTGGAAGTGTTTCAGGTGAGTAAACGAACCTCATTGAAATTGTAGCAAATCATCCGAAAGAAGACACTTTGAGAAAGGCAGCGTTTCCTGAGTCCTGCCCTGGAACACCAGCCTGCAACCCTGAGCCATTTGTGAACATATCTTTATATTTGGGATCCTGCTGGTATTTCTATGAAGTGATATTTCCTTTAAAATAGCATCTCTCTGTTCTTTGTTCCCTAGCTCGACGTCGTGCTCTGAGAGGCGCTATTTAAATGCAAGTTGTTGTTGATGATGAAATCATCACAACTTGCTTAGTGTGATGTCAGCAGACATACAGCACATTACTCATGACCAAATGTCTTTTCACATGAGTCAAATGTGTCAACCAGTGCAAAGGATAGGTACCGTACTCACATCATTGTGTTTCCAGGTACGTATACAGGGGTGGGTATGTTCAATGTACAGTACCTGAATTAGATTAGTTCACTCTTCATTTATAAATACAACAGATGCTTTAAATTTCATCTAAAAATAGCACCATTGAAGTCTCCAAAGGTTATGTACTTGAAACATTAATCCATCTCTGTTGTATTAACAGGGCAATATTGAGCCCATATAGTGGAGTAAATCTACCACTTTATAAATCATTGATGCAACCATACTTGGAACACTGTGTGCAGTTCTGGCCGCCACAGTACCAAAAGGATACTGCAGTGATTTCACAGAATACAGAGGAGGGCAACCAGAATGATTGAGGGGATGGAGGGTCTGGACTATGAGGAGCGATTAAGTAAACTGAGGATGTTCATGCTGGAAAAGAGAAGGTTAACAGGTGAAATGATTCCTGTTTTTATGATTCTAAAGGAACTGAATAATGTAGACCATGAGATGCTATTTTATCTTGCTCACAACAGTAGATTCAATGGAAATAACCTGTGATTAAAGATTTGGCAAATCCAAAACAAATCTATGGAAACAGTCGGCGAGTAGTAAATATATGGAACATGCTCACAAGGCAAATGCAAATGAAATAATTTTTTTTAAGGAAATAATATCTTGGGATACAGTACATAGTCTGGGACATGACATGAAGAAGGCAAATTCAATGGGCCTTGGTCTCATATCACCATATCACAATTGTGATTTTTTTTTGTTGAACAACTTTTTTTGTCGTTCAGAAAAATCAATAATTGCTTCTTGTTCTTCTCTTCCATGAATCATTTAATGTTTAGAAATATGTTTACAGTACGTGTGTCTGAGGAGGGCAAGATGAATCTCAATAAGTGCTTTGCTCTCTGTTGACCGTGCTACCATTATCGATGCACTAAACACAACTTTACGAAGCATTGCCTATGATGTAGTGCTCCGATATAGCGCTCCGAGATGCCGCCCTGTGCGAGTCATTGTTCTTGCGGCTTATCATGTTGTTTAAACAGCTTCACAGGATTTTACTGTGAAGCCTGGTGATCGTGTAACTTACATTCTCGACATTAATAATAATAATAATAATAATAATAATCCTTGCATTTGATATAGCGCTTTCCACATCTTATCAACGTCCCAAAGTGCTTCACAGAATATACTGTAAAGCGAATTGACTGTATATATTTGTGGGCAAATCGCGGCAGCCAACTGCGCACAGCAGTGTCCCACACACAGTCGTGGATTGAAATGACCAATTTTATTATTGTGTTTTTTTTGGAGGGATTATTATTAGGCGTGTGTGTGGAGTAAGGAAACTTATCCCAAGGTTTGGCCCTGACCTGCCTGGATTCGAACACAGGTCTCCCTAGCTTGGTTTCCCCAGCTTGCAAGACAAGTGCTCTAACCACTGAGCCACAGGTGCTCCAGCTTACAGAAGCTATATCAAACGCAAGGGTTTGATTTTACAACAAAACAAGTTATAACAATCCTTGCGTTTGATACGAACGAAACACAAAACACTACAGATGCTGGGAAACGCGCGTTTGTTTCTTGCGTTTCGTATGGCGCCTTATCATTCAAGGCCTCACAGTGAATATATTAGTAATAATGGGCAGCGTTTTGAATGGATTTGAAATGAATGCATTTCACATCCACAGACCGATATTTCACACGCGCGCAGACTACCTTTAAGAGTTTCTCGGCGGTTGATTGATTGACATGGGCGGCGGTGATCAGATTGGTCAGGTGGTGCGTCCGCGGGCTCTGATTGCCAGGTCAGGCGGATTGATTGACAGGTCGATCAGGTGGGCGGATGGGAAGCAGGGAGGGGGGGGGGGGGGGGAGTTGGCCGGTGAAGATGAGGTAAGAGGGACGGTGGGTGGGGGGAGGAGACACCGCCTTGTGATTTGATTGACAGGGCGAGGCGGCGGGGAGCGGAAGTGACGTCGCCGGTGCGCTCCGTGCAATGACCTCATCCCCCAGTGTGTGGATGACGTCAAATTCAAGATGGATGGAATCACTGCGGCGGCGCGGCGCCGCTAACATTTGCAAAGTGAATTATTTTTTATATAAAATTTGTAACAAAACAAGCCGGCGGGCAGCCATTTTCCCACCCACAACAGCCGCGTTTTTTTGGGGGGGAGTGGTTTCTTCTGCCTTCTTCCTTCTTCTCCAAACTCTTTGACAAGGCCGGTTGGAACGATTTTGGCCCCGAAAAAAATGTTGACGTGAAAAAGAGAGATGCCAGAGATCGGAAGTTCTCCGACTCGCCTCAGTGTCGCGCGTGAGGGGGAAAGAGCGGCCTGTCCTGACGTAACTCTGAGGTGAGCTTGTCTCGCTCGCTCACTCACAACTCGGGCACTCGGCGGCGGCGCCCCTAGTGTGCCGACTGCGCATGCGGGGTGAGTCTCAAGACTCTCTCCCCCACACCCCCCCACTCCCCTCCCCACTCGTCCGTGCGTGTGCGCAGGCGTGTCATGGGAGGTGGGGGGTGGGGGGGGTTGGAATTGCCTCATTGCCTGAGGGAGATAATACGCATGCGTGTGGTCGCCTAAGCGACACTCTGCGCCCTACCGTGTGCGCAGGCGCCAATGTGTCTCAATAGTAATACTTGCATTTGATATCGCGCTTTTCACATCTTATCGGCGTCTCAAAGCGCTTCTCAGAATATACTGTAAAGTGAATTGACTGTATATTTGTGGGCGAAATGTACAGTCAGATAGATAGATAGATAGATAGATAGATAGATAGATAGATAGATAGATAGATAGATAGATAGATAGATAGATAGATAGATAGATAGATAGATAGATAGATAGATGTATGTCACCATGGATGGAGGGATGGATAGGAAACACTGCGTGTGCGTGGAATTTTCCATTTCTCCTTGGTTTTCAAATCGACTGTTTGTTGAAAATTGCTGTGCACAATTGGCTGCCGTATTTCGTCCATAAATATTCAGTACATTATGTGAAACACTTTGAGACGTCCAGAAGACATGAAAAGCGCTGTGTTAAATGATTATTATTTACACGATACATATTCCTTTATTATTCTTTGGACAAGTTTGGACAAATTCCCTTGTTATGTTTTGCCATTTGTTTGCTTCACACTGTTGTTTAGGTGAAGAACAAATGCTATATCTATGAACAAGCATTGTCCCATGTTGAATTGTGTTGTAAACCTTTTACTTGAATTGTAAACATAGCCTGTGTATGCATGAAATGGGTATTGACATTAAGATTTAAGTTGCGTTCATTATTCAGAGTTTTGTAAGTAAAGTCAAAGTGAAGTCACTATTCAGTTTGCCCTGAAGTAAACTTTAAAATTTTGTTTGCAACACCCATATAACCATTAGCGAAGGGTGATTTTAAGAGCCGTTTCTAATTTTCAAACTTTTAAAGAGTTCTTGAAATATATTTACTGAAAATCCTACAGCGGTGTTACCGTTGTCTTTTAAATGTAATATTCTAGCAACCTATCAATTCTTGATTTTTTTTCATGATCTACATACCACTAACCCCAACCCCATGACACCTTCTACAAATATGGAATATAAACTTGGATGACCCCCAACTTTACTTTGACTCCTGTATTGCGGCTATTCTGCCAGAACCTCAGCTGAGGCCTCAGCTGGAATACCGTGTTCAATTCTGGTCACCACACTACAGAAAGGATGTGAAGACATTGGAAAGGGTACAAAGAAGATTTACTAGGATGGTGCCAGGATTGAGGGACTTCAGCTATGAGGAAAGGCTAGATAAGCTAGGGTTATTCTCTCTGGAGCAGAGAAGATTGAGGGGAGACCTAATAGAGGTTTATAAGATCATGAGGGGTTTCGACAGGGCAAATAGAGAAAAACTATTTCCACTCATGGGCGAATCTGTGACTCGTGGTCACAGATTTAAAATAGTTTCAAGGCGAAGTAGAGGGGAGCTGAGGAGAATTTGTTTCACTCAGCAAGTTGTTCGAATCTGGAATGCATTGCCTGAAAAGGTGGTGGAGGCTGATTCGATAACAACTTTTAAAAGGGAATTAGATCTTTATTTAGGGAGAACAGGTCTATTAGGCTATGGGGAGCGGGCAGAGCAGTGGGATTGAATCGCTCTTTTCAAAGAGCCGGCAAAGACTAGATGGGCCGAATGGCCTCCTTTTGTGCCGTAAAATTCTATGAATCTATGAATCTATAACCTCCTGTCAGACAGACACCAAGTCCTGGATGAGTCTATCAGCTTGGATCCAGTCAGTACCACCTCACCTTGGGCACTGACAATACCAATATTGCTGCTTGCTCATGCTCATTGCTGGCCATGTCTGTTTTCCTCCATCTCCAAAACCATTTTGCCACCATTACTACTTCACCCCCATCATAACAAACCTTACCTCCAGCTTGAATTTGTCAAAGTTCTGCTAGCTTTCTCACCTTTACACTCATAATGTCCACGTTGTCCAGAACTCTACAGTGTGCAGACGTTTCTCCACAAAATTCTGGAGCCCATTCTTTCAAGGCTCCACTGGTTTCTTCCTGAGTTAATTGACTTTACAATATTTGTCCTCATATAGTAAAACCCTGTTTATCTGTGACCTGGTCAACCGTAACTTCCGTATAACCAAAAAAAGAGTTCGCATTCGATTAACCGGAATTTATCCGGGACAATATTATTAAAAAAAAAAAAAATTGGTGTGTGTTTTTGGCCGAATATCCGGTACTCTCTTTAACCGGCATTGGTCAGGTCCCAAGGGTGCTGGATAAATGGGCTTTTACTGTATTAAAATACTCCTCGGTCATGCCCCACCATATCTGTGGTTCGCTCCCAATGGGCTAATGCGTGGTTGTGTCTTCTACCTCACCATTTTTGGGCAAGCTGAAACCTTGTGGATTCAATATCAGTACAGTATTAGGATCACTGCATTTCTCCATTTATAGATATGATCTGGATAATTGTATAAGGGGTACAGTATGCAGATGACGTAAAACAGTGAATAAGACTGTAAATAATTTCAGGGAGGTATAGACAGATTAGTTATTTGGGCAGAAAAATAGCAAACAAAATTTAAACAGACAAATATGAGGTTAAACGAGGTTGGTAGGGGTTTAGGAGGTCTGTGCTGCACATTTCGATAGTTCTAAGTACAGATTCTTATTGTGCAAAACAAACGCGTAATATGTAGTACAGTGGTTGCATTATGTAGCACCCCTCACTCACACAGGGTAGCAGCGTCCGTGGCAGAGCACAACAGTGTACAGTACTCATAAAGCTTACAATAATTTTTTTGAATTATTTATTTTAAATGGTAAAGTAGCTTAGTGCTTAGAGCACTCACCTTGTAAATTAGAAACCTAGATTAAATTCCAGGCAGATCAGGGCAAAACCTTGGGCAAGTTTCCTTATTCCACATGCCTAATAATAATCTCTCAAAAACACTAATAAATTGGTCATTTCATTCCACGACTGTTTGTGGGTCACTGCTGTGCACAAATGGCTGGCGCATTTCACCCACAAATATGCAGTTAATTCACTTTACAGTATATATATTCTGTGAAGCGCTTTGAGACTTCAATAAGATGTAAAAAGTGCAATATCAAAAGCAAGGATTATTATTATTCTGTGAAGCACTTTGAGACGTCTAGAAGATGTGATAAAGCGCTATATCAAATATCAAGGATTATTATTATTATACAGTAAAAGCCCATTTATCCAGCACCCTCGGGACATGGCCAATGCCGGTTAAAGCGCGTGCTGGATATTCGGTCGAAAACACAAAAATAAAAAATAATAATAATACATTGTGCTGGATAAATTCCGGTTAATTGAATGCGGCACTTTTTTTTTGCAGTGCTGGTTAAACGGAAGTTACGGTTGATCGGGTCACGGATAAACGGGTTTTAACTGTAATTGGTATTTTTTTCACTTGATAAATTTACAAGTTATAAAAGGAAGCCTAACAAAATTAATACCAATGGTTAAATTGCAAAAATGTTATATTACAATAAATCTATACTTAATCTAAATAAGGAGATGATAAAAGAAAAACTCAACAGCTTCATTGCAACTCCTAGAATACCACTTACGTAAAAAAGTGTAAGCTATGCTTAAAAACAGCTGTGAGCAGTCACATCGCACATAGTAGTAATTCTCTGCTGCAGAATTCTCTAATTCAGCATACAGTTAGTAAATTTACATTAAAGTGAAGGATACTGAGTGTGTATCAACAGTACCAACTTATATTTGTATAACGCCTTTCACATCTGGAAGACTTCCCAAAGTACTCCCAGATAGCACAGTTAAATGAAAAATACATTTTTCTTGTAAAAATGTAAAAAGTTCAAAGTGGAAGGAGAAAGATTTCAAATGTGCTGGGATAAGTGTTTTAGATACCAGAAGAAGGGTGGTGTGGATCCATAAATCTATTTAACTGAGAGTTAACGTAACATATAATTTTACTCAATAGCTATTCTTAGCTATTTTGGGATGTTGACACCCCTGCCCCCCATTGATTATTTTGTGAATTTTCAGACTTCTTTTGCTGTTTAGTCAACTCATTGTTATAATAATAATAATAATAATACTTTTCAAAGAACCAGACTAAGTGTTCTATGAAGTGTTGTAGAGAAGCAAATTCAGTGATCAGGGTTGGTGACAGTGGGTGGCGAAAACAGATGAATTTTTTTTGTTAAAGTCGGTTCATCTTTTCCATTGTTGTTTCGCAGCACCTTAAAATCTTGTCTTTCAGAGCCACTTAGTGGTATCAATTCCACAACCTGGCGATAACCCTTTGTTTGAAGCTATTTATTCTAGGCTTTTTGTGCTTCTAATTGTGATTTCTTCCCCAGAATGATACAGTCAATTAAATGTATATTCTGTGCTTTGAGACATTTCAACAACACGATAAGGCGGTATATCAAAGGCAAGGTTTTTGAATGAATATTTTTCCGGCCAAGAAATATTCTAATTTTAAAGTTACACGCCATGCAATAACTTTTCCCCCTTCTCGAGATAGTTTTGGATCTATTTTTAATTTCTACAGATTGCAAATAATTGAGTATGTGAGTGATTGAGGGAAATTTCCTTTGTGGTTAGGACCTCATAATTGAGTAGAGCATTACCACACAGAAGATGACTGTGATTGGCAGACTATTGGAGATTTTACAGTTACCCCATGTTTCAAGACGCTTCGCCCACACTTTGACATTATCGTCTTCCTGCTTTTTGTAATCAGTTACATTTGACAGCAACTCATTGTTATTGGCAAACAAAGCTAAGCGAATAATTAGGTTCTTATTTTTCAACTCGGGGTTGAAAGTGGAAGAATATTCATGTGAATTTCCATGAATTCTTGAGCTGTAATTGGTTATTGAATAGGTGAGATTTATGCTTTTCATTTTACTGGAGTGAATCCTAGCAATAGATATATTGTGTGGAATGACACTGCAGTGATATGAATGAGCACTATGCTTCTAATTCTGTATTTTCAAATTCATTCATTCACTAGCTGGATTTCTAACCCAAATATTACTGGAAGATGACAGTTGGAAGGTATGTTGCTAAATTCTGCTTCTGATATTTTGGTTATGTATTTCTGTGTTGTTTGTTGATAAGGCTTTAAAAAATATATAAAGCCATGCTCTATAATGCATGTAGTTTTGGGAGGAAAGTTTGTGATTTTCTGATAAATGTGTGTGAAAATACTCTTGAACTAAACCCCCTGAAATAAACAGGTTGAACTTTATTCTGTAAATCTCATGAAATGGGTCACATTTCAGGGGAAATGGTTCAGACACGTTGAGCCATATACAGACATCGATCTAAACAGTTGTCAGCTGAAAATGATCAAACCACTTTGCTATTTAATAACTATTTCAAATATAATGCATCAGCTTGTTAAAGTTATACACTTCTCATTGTAACCTTATTTATAATCTTCGATATACCAATTAATGACATCCTACATAGTATGATTATTTGAGTACTGAACATGGACAAAGAAGGCTCAACGTTAGAACCTCATGGGTCCATTCAGTTTTTGAAATGTATTAAATAAGGATCATGTATGAAACAATCGGAGCACAGAGGTAAGGAAGATCTCCATGGGGTGGAATTGACTCCAATTCCAATTGGCTCAGTCAAAGACAAGAAAATTTAGAGTAATTCAAGTTAATATTCTTGTTAAGTGATGACCTGATGGTGATCTTTAAGATTATGAAGGTTTGTAATTCGGTAAATATTAATAAGTCATGAGATATTGTTTCCACTGTTAGTCAGTAACTGAAACTTACTAATCACAAAAATGTTTTTTAAAAAGTGTGTTCTTTTCAACTAAAATTACTTGGATAAAAAGAATAATATAGGATTTGGAGAGTGAGTAGACAATAAGGATTGGACTAGACAGTTTGTCTGGAGAAAAACGTTATCATAGAATCATAGAATTTTACAGCACAAAAGGAAGCCATTCGGCCCATCGTGTCTGTGCCGGCTCGTTGAAAAGAGCTATTCAAAGTCAGTCCCACTTCCCTGCTCTCTCCTCATAACTCGGCAAACCCATCCTTCCCAAATAACCATCCACCTCTCTTGCAAAGGATATTATCGAATCGGCCTCCACCACCCTTTCAGGCAATTAATTCCAGATTCAAACAGCTCGCTGTGTGAAACAATTTCTCCTCCCCTCTACTTTTAGAAACTATTTAAAATTTTTGACCTGTCACTGACACATCCACTAGTCGAAACAGTTTTTCCCTGTTTACCTTATCGAATCCCCTCCTGATTTTGAAAATCTCTATTAGATCTCCTCATAATCTTCTCTGCTCCAATGAGAATAATCCTAGCCTCCCCAGCCTTTTCCTCCAATAGTGTGAATCTTGTGAATTGCGCTATAATTTTAATAATACAATGATTCTTGCATTTTATATGGCACCTTGAGCAAGGCTGACAAATATTTTAGATATTTGATCACTGTTTGAAGGAATCGATCTTTCAATCCAAACTTTCCTGCTATTTAACCTAACATTCATGTGGATAATGGATTTAGTTGCATCGAGCGTGGAAGAGAGATGGAGTTGGGCAATGTGGTGAAGATGAAGAAAAGAGATGTTGGTCAGGGAATGTAAAGAATGAAAGGTAGCTGAGGATTAAAAAGAACACCAAGGTTGCACACAAATTCAGATTGGTGTAAAACAATAGCCAGGAAGGCTGAGGTAAGTTTAGTCAGAAGGCATGGCAAGAGCCGAATAAGATGACATTCCGTTCTCTGCGATGGTCATCTTTGCATTTGATAAAGCAACACATTGCATCGAAGTCTCAAAGTATACTTCACAGAGATTTTCCATAAGGAGAAGTACCTGTGTATTTGACAAACCTGGATGCCGATTTGCACATAGCAATGTCCTACAAACAAGCATTAAATGAGTGATGAATTTTATCTGGGTGCTTGTTGCCCAGCACAATGGGAGAAATTCCTTTCTCTTTTCTAATAGTGCCATTGCATCTTTAATATCGCCCCAGAAAGTAAGATGGGACCTTGGCTTAACACGTTATCCAAAGAATGGACCTCCCAACATTTCAGTGCTCTCCCAACTGCATTGAAGTGTCAGCATAGAATGATCTCAAAATCCAAATGTGGGACTTGAACCCACATCCTGACTCAGAAGCAAGAGTTAATTTAGTGAGACTGACACTTAAAATAAAATTTAGTTTTTTCGGATTATGGTAAATAGGGAGAAACCATTTTCTCTAACCATTTTCTCTATTCAGTGAGTCACTAATCTATCTCTGGAATTTCCATGCGTAGGCGCAATTCATGTGTTGGATACTCTTTAAGCAAGGTGATGGATTTTCGCATGCGTCACCTAGCAGAACTTCCCAAAAAAGTGAATCACTAACCAGCGGTAACATCTCAACAACAAATGTGAATACAGTGAAACTTGCATAAGTCTTATCTTTATAAATTAGTTAATTGCCTTTGCCGTACATTTACCTGAGTCCCGTTCAGTTTTCTATCAAAACCACTTTGATTTCTTTGCACCACCAATGTTACCAAACCTATACCTTCCATGCTTACTGTTTGCTCTGAGTGACTGTAAATGGTATCCTAACCATTGGTGCATGGTCGCACTTACTGGCTGCATTAAATTGCAGAAAATGTCATCTTGAGCCGTTCACGCATGCAAAGATGAACTTCATTTCCCGCAATTCCAACCCTCGCCTGTAAGTGCGCGTGCAGCGACGTGGAAAGACACATTGAGTCACGGGAAATATAATCTTGACCCCTCACAACATGCAAACTTACTGGCTACAGTGACAAACTACCACAAGCACAGTATAGATTATTGATTAAATTTGATTTTATACAACTTGTGCAGATTACCTGCAACTTGGGCTTTGTGTAAGTTATATTAAATGTTATGGTGCCACCTGGTACGACTGTACAGTATTTGTTCCTGATGACATTCAAGTGTATTTCTCAGTAAAACTTGAGTAATAATTTCCTTCAGCACTAGTTGACTGCGAATGATGTGTTGTGCTGATATAGCTTAGTGATTCTTCTTTACCAGTAGCACTGATTGCTATCATATCATGCGATCTGTTCCTCTGCTACCAAGGTGGATATTTGTATATTTAGATGTTCTTTAGTAAAGGAATGATTATAATATTACACCCTTTCACCAGCCTGCTCCGTTATGTTTAAATGGGTAGTTACTTTATCTACCTGTTACTGGGGTCCGGCGATATATCGATTTATCGGTTATATCTGATATAATTTTCATATCGATACACCGATATAGACATTTCAAAAATATTGATATATCGAAATCGAAAAAATCGGAATGCGCGCACACTGAACTACAAGACCCAGAATGCTCATCTCTATACACAATGCACAGACCGGGGTGCAAGCCACCAATTTGTATTCATAGTCCTCGAATACAATATACAGGTATGCAAGGGGTGAGGGGAGAGAGACGGCTGGGTGGGGGGGGAGAGAGAGACGGCGGGGGGGTGGGGGGGGAGAGAGAGACGGCGGGAGGGGGGAGTAGAGAGAGACGGCTGGGGGGGGCAAGAGAGACAGCGGGGGGTGGGGGGGAGAGAGAGACGGTGAGGGGGGTGGTAGAGAGAGACGGCGGGAGGGGGGAGTAGAGAAAGACGGCTGGGGGTGGGGGCGAGAGAGACGGCGGTGGGTGGGGGGGAGAGAGAGACGGCGGGAGTGGTGGGGGAGAGAGAGATGGCAGGAGTGGGGGGAGAGAGAGATGGCGGGGGTGGGGGAGAGAGACGGGGAGGGGGGGGGAGAGACCGGGGGGAGAGACGGTGGGTGGGGGGAGATGGGGGGGATGTGATAATATACAGACAGATAGATAGATAGAGATGGGGTGGGGTGTGAGAGGAGAGAGACACAACCAGAAAAACACAGAGATGGAGAGAGTGAGTGTGAGAGACACAGGGAGAGAGAGATATTTACCTCCTGAGGAGATAGGCCCCGAATGCGTGCGCACCTCGCGACGCGTGCGCATGCGCAGTATGAAAAACCCAAAAATATCGATATTTCGGTATATCTCGATATGAGCCCGTCAATATATCTAAATCGGAAAATTTCCATATCGACGGACCCTAGCTGTTACTTCTGTTTACTTAGCAGTAATTAGGAACCTGTATGTTAGTTGATTCCTGGTGGAGTCCTCAAAAAAATTTATGTTGAAATTACTTTCACTCAGTCCACGACTGTTTGTGGGACACTGCTGTGCCCAATTGGCTGCTGCGTTTTTTGCTCACTTTGAGTATTTTTTTGAAGCGCTTCAAGCAAATGATAAGGAGCTACATCAAATGCAAGGATTATTATTGTGCTTCACTACCGTAAAGTAGAGATTCAACAAGCTGATTAGGTGGGCCTTAAATTTAATGGGGAAAGTGAAAAATCACTGTATTTTTGGTGTGCTGCTGCTTGTAGTATATCATACTTGATTCATCATGTGATTGATTCATCTACGGAAATAGTGATTGACAAACTTGTTTTTTCTATGACTCATCTGATGAATGTATTCTTTGTCATAATGCCACTGCATTTTGGAGGAATCTGTATCCTTTTCCCGGATATTCTATTCTCTCCCCTCTATATTGAGAAATGCTCATTTTCACTCCATCCACAACTGTTTCTGGGACACCACCCTGCGCAATTGACTGCCACGCTTCGCCCACTTTACAATATATTTAATGAAGCGTAATTCATTTGAACTCATAATTACTTTCTATTCATCAGTCCTTGTGATATGCACTGGGTATTGAGGTTTTTATTTTTAAATAACAAAAGAACTGGGTCATTCCCCCACCTACCTATTCTTCTATGTATTAAATTAGTATACACATCAAATCAATCTATATTTTAAACCTTCAAGAGTGACTCATTGAGTCGGAACTGTGATCCTATCTGATAAAAAGTAATGTTGTATGTGTTTTTTTAAAAAAACTACTACCATTCTCATTACTTGAACTTACTTTTCACCAATGGTGTCCAAATTGCATAGTGGAGTAAATGAGCAATGATGGAGCAATGTGTAGTTTGTGTGGTTCAAAAAATATACCAGCGAGCAACACTGGATCCAATAAGTCATCACATGTCAGCTGTTCGATCCAATGATTTACTTGGAAGTTGTGTATCAGCCTGGCTCAGTTGCTACTGCTCTCACATCTAAATTAGACGGTTGTGTATTCAAGCCCCATGTTAGGACTTGAACCTTCGACAATCTATGTTGATACTCCAATGCAACGCTGGAGGTGTCAACATTGTTGGAGGTGCAACTTTCAGTAAGACATTAAACCCAAAGACCCACATTCCTGTTTAGATGGATGTTCAAGATCCCACGGACTGAACATAAGGATCTAAAATGACCAAATATAGAGCATCGGTTAAAAGTATATAGCCTTATTTTTATAATTCAAAATGCTATTCAAAAAGAGGAGGAGGGACTTTCTCCTAGTGTCCGGGCCAACAATCCCTAAAATAAAACTAGTTATGGACTCCATGGCTGTTTATGAGATGTTGAGGCACAAATTCACTGCTGGTTTGCCTATAAAATACACAATAAATAAAAATAATAATCCTACATTTGATGTAGAGCTTTTCACATTTTATCGACATCTCAAAGTGCTTCACAGAATATACTGTAAAGTAAATTGACTATATTTGTGGGCAAAATACGGCAGCCAATTGCGAACAGCAGTGTCCCACAAACAGTTGTGGATTGAAATAACCAATTTTTATTATTGTGGGTTTTTTTGGGGGACAGATTATTGTTAGGCATGTGGATTAAGGAAACTTGCCCAAGGTTTCGCCCTGATCTGCCTGGATTCGAACGCACATACTCATAAGACCATAAGAATTAGGAGCAGGAATAGGCCATTCGGCCCTTCGAGCCTGCCCCGCCATTGAATAAGATCATGGCTGAACTTCTGACCTAACTCTAATTACCTGCCCCATCCCCATATCCCCTTAATCCCTCTATTTTAAAAAAATCTGTCAGTCTCAGCCTTGAAAATGTTCAGGGACTGAGCATCCACAGCTTTCTGGGATAGTGAATTCCATAAATTCACTACCCTCTGAGTGAAGAAATGTTTCCTCAACTCTGTTCTAAAAGGCTGACCCTTAATTTTAAAGAATCTTATATGTTTCAATAAGATCCCTCCTAATTCTTCTGTACTCTAGAGAGTACAGCCCTAGTTAATTCAATTTATCCTCATAGGTCAGTCCCCTCATCCTAGGAACTAACCTAGTGAATCTACACTACACCCCCCTCTAAGGCAAGTATGTCCTTTATTAAATAAGGAGACCAAAACTGCACACAATACTCTAGGTGCAGTCTCACCAAAGCCCTATACAGTTGCAGCAAGACTTCCCTACTCTTGTACTCTAAACCTTTTGAAATGAACGCTCGCATGCCGTTCGCCTTCTTAGTTGCTTACTGCACCTGCAAACTAACCTTTTGAAACTGGTGTACAAGGACACGCAAATCCCTTTGAATACTAACACTATCTAACCTCTCCCCCTCTGGAAAATAATCCATTTTTTTATTTTTGTACCTAGGTGAATAATTTCACACTTCCCCACATTAAATTCCATCTGCCACCTACCTGCCCACTCCCCTAGCCTATCTATATCTTGTTGCAATCTTTTCGCATCATCCTCAGAGCTCACTCTCCTACCTAGTTTAGTGTCATCCGCGAATTTAGACACGTTACATTCAATGTCCTCGTCTAGATCATTGATGTAAATTGTAAATAGCTGAGGCCCAAGCACTGATCCTTGTGGCATTCCACTAGTTACATCCTTCCAATTCGAGAATAACCTGTTTATCTTTACTCTCTGTTTTCTACCAGTTAGCCACTCATCTATTCATGTTAATATGTTCCCATTAATCCTGTGGACCTTGATCTTGTGCAACTTGTGGTACTTTATCAAAATGCCTGCTTAAAATTTAAATATACCACATCTACTGGTTCCCCTCTATCCAAACTGCTGGATACATATTCAAAAAACTCTAAAAGATTAGTCAAGCATGTCTTCCCTTTTGTAAAGCCACGTTGGTTCTGCCTAATCTTTTTGTAGTTTTCCAGGTATCCCATAACGATGGTCTTTAATTAAGGACTCAAGAATTTTCCCTACCACTGATGTCAGAATAACCGGTCTATAGTTCCCCATGTTTTCTCTTTCACCCTTCTTAAATAGTGGAGTTACGTTTGCAATCTTCCAATCAATGGGGACTTTTCCAGTATCCAGAGAATTTTGGAAGATCATAGACAAACCATCCAGTATCTCAGTAGCCACCTCCTTTAAAACTCTAGGATGCAGGCCATCCGGTCGAGGGGATTTATCGGTTTGAAGACCCGACAATTGACCTAAAACCATTTCTTTACTAATATTAATCTCCCTAAGTTGCTCATACTTGTAAGGCGAGTGCTCTAACCACTGAGCTACAGGAGTTCCACCTCCAGTAAGACCACTTTGAGTGTTTTAAGACATCTTGATTATGTAATAAGGTGCCATATCAAATGCAAAGATTATTATTTGATAAACTAAAATTGAAAAAAATGCTTTTCATTTAGGTGGTGAATTGGTAACTAAACATGGAGTCCTGTAGCTCAGTGGCAAGTGAGAGATCTGGGTTCTATTCCGGGCAGGGCGAAACCTTGAGCAAGTTTGCCTACTCCAAATGCCTGATAATAATCCCTCCAAAAGACAATAATAAATAGGTTCCTTCAATCCACGACTGTTTGTGGGAGACTGCTTTGCGCAATTGGCTGCTATATAATGAATTAAGTAAGCGTTTCATACAAAGGATGTTAACGTGTAATTCTCGGCCAAAAATATGGTTGAATTAAAATCATGATACAGTAAAAGCCCGTTTATCCGTGACCCGATCAACCGTAACTTCTGTATAACCGGCACCTCAAAAAAAAAAGTCCCTCATTCCATTAACCGGAATTTGTCCGGCACAATGTACAGTAAAGCCCGTTTATCTGGCACCCTCGGGACCTGGCCAATGCTGGTTAAAGCATGTGCTGGATATTCGGCCGAAAACGCAAAAAACAACAACAATGTTAATTTAAAAAAATTAAAAACATAACCGTAATAATAGACTAAATAACAACAACTTTGATTTATATAGCGCCCTCCATGCTGGACGGCGTTTCAGAGCGCTTCTAATAACAGAATATTGCATGGATACTTACCAATAATGCAATAATATCGATTAGTCTATAAACACAGCACACAATCAAAGGTTTTTTTCTCTTTTCTTTCTCTCCTCTCTTTCACACAGTTAGTCCAGCATCTCAATGGCTCCAAACCCAACTGCCCTCCACTCCTCTTCCATCTAAATTAATCAACTCCTCCAATCTCTCTCGCCCCCACCTCTCTCTCCTGCCCCCTCTTTCCCTCTCTTTCTCCCACCCTACCTGCAGCATTCAAAAGCAATCGTACTGTACTTGGCTGGGTCCCGAGGGTGCAGGATAAACGGGCTTTTACTGTGCTACTTTTTAAAAGTGATTTAAATACTTAGAAAAATATCTATGTACAGGTAAACCTCTATTTACGATGGGATTGTGTTCCTGAAAAACTGTGTGTATATCGAAATGTCCTAAATCGAAACTTCCCATGCGGTCCCATTATATAACCAGAGATGTGTTCTTTCGTAAAATTTTCAGCCCTTAAACCCACTAAATAACGCACAAAATCACACAACGTAAATCACAAATTAAAACACATAGACAAGAAGGGATACTTGGGTAACTGTACAGTAATGTACTTTAATACTGGCAAACTTTAATACAGTACACAACTGGCAAACTTTAATACAGTACACAACTGGCAAACTTTAATACAGTACACAACTGGCAAACTTTAATACTGGCAGTGTGACAGTGGCAGTGGCACTTGCAACTTCCCCACTCATCTTGATGTTGTGGAGCCCATAGCGTGTTTGAAACCTTTGAAACCACCCTCTGCTAGCACTGAAAGATGGTGCCGTTGAGCCTTCTCCTTCCTGATCATTTAACTCACTAAACAATGATTTTGCCTTCTCTTGTAAACCAGGATGTTGAGTTCTGATTCTCAGTTCAGACACTCAGCATTCTTTCCATGTTTTCCATCACATCACTCCTGTGTTTTGCTAATCTTCTTGCATCTGTAGCTGAAACACACCTTGAACTGGCCAGTATATTGTCCTTATTCTGTTTTATACTAGCCACCGTCGATTTAGCTAGCCCTAAAGCCCTCCCGACGTCCGTACCTTTTTTACTAGAATTGATGCGCTTTATCACTTTCAATTTGGTATTTAAAGTGATGACTTTGTGGGGTTTCTGGCCAGCTGCTGCTCATTTCACTTACTGCTGTCTCTTCCCCGACTTGGTAGAAACGTAGTAGAGGCTGTAAATCGCACAGGAATGTTCGGAAATTACTGTAATACTGGCGTGGTGTCACTTCAAAATAAGCTGGCTTTTAAACAATGACGTGGCAACATGTTATTGGCCAGTTCAAATGTTTGGATTTACCCGCGAATACACTATGGACAAAAAGGATGCATGAAATGCAACCGTGAAATTCAAAATATGTACTGCGCATGCGCAAAAAAATTTGGGGTCCTTAAAACGAATCCAAGTGTCATATATCGATCAAAGGGTGTTCAAAAATTATAGCCCTTCAATCGAAATGTCCTAAATAGAAGCGTCGTAAATCAAGGCTTACCGGTATATAAAAGCCCTAGGTATGTTTCCGCAATTGTGTCCTCCTGACGCGGATGACGCTGTGTCATATCTATCTTCTGCATATATATAGGTATCTTTCCGCAATTGTAACAATGAACTTCTAAAAGGAAAACAACAACAACAACAAATTACACTTATAGAGCGCTGTTGCTATTTCGTACCTTTGATATGCTAAACCGGGACCCTGTGACATGCCCAGTATTAGTGGCAGCCACCACTGAATACCAATCATAGGGTCCACAGGGGTTTTTGCAGAAGTACTTCTCATCGTTTTTATGGCGGTAGTATACGTTGCTGCCGCGCTCTGTATCCCTATAAGGCCAAGGATTACAGTCAAAGGACAGGGTTTTCCCTCTCAAACAAACAAACAAAACTTACATTTATATAGCGCCTTTCACGTCGAGAGGACATCCCAAGGCTCTCCCCGGAGACGTGCTTTTTCTCGGCTGCATTTACCAGGCATCCTACTACCGACAGCAATACGATCGTAAACATGGCAATGACCAGTCAGTTCCCTTTTACCTGTGGCGTTTGTGTTTTTTTCTTCACCGGGGTTGAGACAAGTGCGACCTTTTGTACGCACCCCCCTTTGTAGCCGGGCTTTTTACGCCCGTCAGGTGTCTTTACTGACTGGGCCCTTCTGTTACCTTTTTAGTGTGCGAGATGGACCCAGGAACTTCTCTCTGCAATTCTGACCGCCGTTGGCGTTGTCAGCAGCACTTGGTATGGTCCTTTCCACTTAGGTTGATGCCACGTTTTTCTTTTCACGTCCTTAATTAGTATCCAATCTCCAGGTTGTAGTCGTGGTGTCGACAGTGGCTCAGCTTGCTCCTGTGGTGGTAGGATATTCAACATTGCCTTTTTATTTGTTAGCATATTTCTCATGTAATCTGCTAAGCAGGCTTCCTTCAATTGACCTTCATTATCCCCGAGGTGGGGAATTCTGTAGGCTTTCCCTTGCACTATCTCAAATGGGGACAAGGTTTTGTTTCCCCTGATGATGCGCATACTCGTTAATGCCAGTGGAAGACATGCAACCCATCCCCTCCCGGTTTCCTGCATTGCTTTTTTTAACTTGTTTTTTAATGTACCATTATGTCTCTCCACTAGTCCTGCTGACTGTGGATGGTATGCACAGTGTTTTTTCAGTTTTATGCCCAATTGTGTTCCCACATGATCCAGGACTACATTCCTGAATTCTGGCCCATTATCACTATACAAGACTTGTGGGATGCCCCATCTGGGAATAATCTCTCTACATAAAATTTTCGCAACTGTAAGTGCATCTATTTTTGACGTTGGGAATGCTTCTACCCAACCTGAGAATGGGCACACCACCACGAAGCAATGTTGTTTCCCCTCGCTCGGTGTCAGATGGATGAAATCCATCATCCAATGGGCAAATGGTTCAGAGGGAAGTGGAATTTTACCTTTTGGGCATGCCATCCCTCCCTGCGGGTTGTTCTGTAAACATGTGAGACACTTCTTACAAAAAAAATTTGTGTAAGAAGAGAATCCAAACGTTGTATATCTGCTGTTTACCATAGATACCATCCCTCCTTTTGAGACATGACATTTACCATGGCTCAATTCAGCCGCTATGGGAAACAATGCTTTCGGTAATACTGGTAATTCATCCGGCCCTATCCATAACCCCTCAATAGGGTGTGGTCTATTTCAGGTGTCTCTTGGATTTGTAAGGTAATTTTCTTATATCTTCAAATTTACTCTACTTACTCGCTTCATGCTTGCATCAAATGTTCCAAATTTTTGGTTGTATTTTTACTTTGCTATTACTCAGTACATATGGAACGTGGGTAATATCTGGCTTATACTCCTCGTCCAGAGCAAAGTCAGACCTATCACGGTCCGGTACTTTTTAAATAATCCAAAACCTATGGAACATGGATGAAATCTGGCCATACTCCGCGTCCAGAGCAAAGTCAGACCCACCATTGTCCTCTTTAAATGCATACATTACATAAAACATACAACAAAAGCTTCTCTTCATACTGTAAAATTCCTTATGCTTTATCAGGTGCGTCACAATCGCTTATTCACTAAGACACTTATACTTAATGCTTCTCTAAATAACTTATACTGTAAACATAACAAATATTTCTTATTCTTTATTTCTAATACTTATACTCTAAATATGTACTTGCAGCGCGCGCTATCGTGATATTGTTTAGGAGTGCGACTCCCCTGTGTTTTATTAGTTAAAGTGAACCTCGTTCACCACCTAGGGATTCAAACCCAGTATTTTAAAGTGAAGGAGAGGAGAATATGCGTCTCTCAATGGGAGTCGCTCTTGTCCTCTTACAACACACACACAACAACCTCCTTTGATATTCCCACTACCGATTGTTTTTGACAGTCTCTTTTCTGACAAAAAACTTTAATGATCCAATTTCGGGAATCCCGTCACTCACCCCACTCCTCTTCGGACCGCTCCAGGCGACTAATCTCCCCAAGATCCTTCTCAATCCGAGATTCGTCCAGTTATCCCAGATAACTTTTGTCCTGTACGGGTCCCCTCACCTTTACGGCGACTGGGGTCCGCTTTCTTTTCTCATCAAAAGAATCGACCTTTCCCTGACAGTCCCCGTACAGACCTAACCTGGAGCTTGCACCGCCGAGTGATCGGAGATGTTGGGATCCCGGACGAGCCCCCAAATGTTAGGTTCAGAATTTAGACAATCTGTAACTAGAAAATAGTCAGTCAATACAGTCAAAAAACAAGAGGTAAGTAGGTTTATTGTTCTATACACATACAGGATTCAGGATTACAGACTCCCGTATACCTATAGGGTCCATTTTTTTAAAACAAATATATTTTTTTTGTTAAAAACATATAGATTTGTTTTTTTAAACCTTCCCCGTGACATCAACTCGCCTAAGTCCTTTTTCCCGTGACATTCCGCATCGGCCTTGACTCAGTACCCACGCGGAAAAAAACCCCAACCCAATCACCACTCCCAACAAAAAAAAACTTCCACCGTCTTTGTGGAGAAAAAACAAAAAACCTGTCCTTCTCGACACAAAAACGCCTATTCCCCACATTCCCTTATGTCAGGCCTCCTCGCTTCTCTGCACTGCTGCCTTTTTTTACAGGGAGCAGTTACAAAGGGGCTAATCCCAGCTCCACCATCCTTTCCTTACCGGATGGTAGGCCAAAAAACCAAAAACAGACATTTGGAAAAAAAACACACACCGATGCTCTCCCCTTTATGGGGAGAGGCATCTACAAAGGAAAACCTTCACTTGGGGACACTCTCTGGTTACAGGTCGAGCGTCCCCCCACAAGCACTGCGGATAGTGTCCCTGACGTTCTTAGCAGTGGCATACTAAATCACACCCCACCTATCCTTAGCCTCGACCGAGCCTATCTCCAGGGCGTCCCTGATGACATATTCCCGGACACTTACCATCGCCCTCCTGTAACAGGCCGACACTGACCTATTTCCATGTCCGGAGGTCTCTCGGTTGCGGCGGACCCATAGGCCATGCTTGACCGAGTTGATGACCCTCCAGGCACATTGTAGGTCGGTCACTTCGTGTGTTCCCGGGAAGAGGCCATACAACACCGAGTGGGCTGACAGAGGGACTCCCGGGATGAACCGCGAGAGTAGCCACTCTGTCTTGTTCCACACCTGTTTGGCAAAGGCACAATGCAGGAACAGATGTTCCTCATTCTCCTTCCCTCCACAGCCCTCCCGAGGGCAACTTTCTGACTGCACTAAGCCTCTTCTTATCAGAAAGCTCTTGAGTCCAAGAACTCTCTTGACCGTCATCCAGGCCACATCCTGGTGTTTGTTAGTCAGAGCTGGGGATGAAACGTTCTCCCAGATGTGACTAACGGTCGCCGGACGGTACCCTACCAAGGTTTCGTCCACCTCTCTCTCTCGGATGATGTCTAACACCGTCCGTGGTGTCCACCTGGGAACTTCAGAGGGATCCACCCTGTTCTCGGATAGGAATGTCTCGATCTCCTCCAGGTACCTCAGGACATTCCAACCCAGAGGGGAGTTCCGTGGCAGCTCAGCCAATCCTAACCTTCTTAGCACTGGGTACAGATAGAAGCCCAGCATATATCTGCACGCAGTGCCTTCATATCTTGGCTCCTGGCAGACCCTCACGCAGCCACACATAAAGGTGGCCATGATAGTCCGGGCTACATCAGGGACACCCTTCCCTCCTTTGTCTGGAGTCTTGTACATCGCGGCCCTGCGGACACGATCCATCCCAGAGCCCCAGACAAACCTAAAGATAGCTCTGGTGACTGCGGTGGCGCTGCGTTTGGTCAAGGGCCAAACTTGCGCCACATACAGTAATCCAGAGATCGCCTCACACTTAATCACCAGGTTCTTCCCAGTGATTGAAAGCATGCGTTCCTGCCACTGCTTCAAACGTCCCCTAATTCGCGCTATTGCCATCTCCCAGTTCTTCTCCCTTGCCCCAGCGGCCCCAAACCAGATGCCTAAGATTTTAATGTATTCTGGTTTTACCTCAAAAGGTACCTTCGCCCGGTCTTGCCAGTTGCCAAAGTACATCACCTCACTTTTTTGGCGAATGTCCCCCTGTCAGACATCAGACCCCGGATGAAGAGTTTCTTCAACCTTTATACAGTCAAGACAAATGAACAAAACGGTTACCTCACCCACTAATCCCATATCAAAGGAGAGGGGAAGCAAAAGGTTCTTATCATAACATAAACTAGCTAACCATATCAAAGGAGAGGGAAACAAAAGGTTCTTATCATAACATAAACTAGCTAACCATATCAAAGGAGAGAGAAATAAAAGGTTTTTAACATAACATAAACTAGCTAACCTAATCAGGAGAGGGAAGCAAAGGTTTTAACGTAAGATGTTAAAACTACTATCTTTCCTCTATCAGCGCCTTTCACGTCGGGAGGACGTCCCAAGGCGCTGCACAGGAGGCGTGTGACCCGAGCTGGGAGGGGAGTGTTTGGGAAGGGGTGAGACATGACGTGGAGGTCGAAAAATTCGGGGTGGAACAAAAGGCACGGTCGAAGAGGAAAGTCTTCAAACCGGCCTTGAAAGAGGAAAGGGAAGAAACGAGACGGAGGGATTGGGGGATGGTATTCCAAAACCAATACAGCTTAAAAAAAGCAACAAAGAAAAACAACCCAGTGATTAAAGCTCACCCTTTTTTTGTAAACAACAAATACATTATTTAAAAAAAGTTAAGAAATAGAGAAAGGAAGTGGGACTAAATGCATAGTTATTTCAGCGAACTTGCACATTTATAGACAAGTTCTTCATTCTGCTGTAAATTCCTATGATCTTATATTATATTTTATATATAAATATTTTATATTATATTTTATATATAAATATTTTATATTATATTTTATATATAAATATTTTATATTATATTTTATATATAAATATTTTATATTATATTTTATATATAAATATTTTATATTATATTTTCCCCCACAAATATACAGTCAATTTTCCTACTTTCCTTCCCCCAACCATGACCCTCCTTCTCCCCCTGCTCTGGTCCCAACCTTGGGACGTTGTTTATTCTGTGAAGCACTTTGAGACATCGATAAGACGTGGAAAGCGCTATATAAATTTTAGGATTATTATTATATTTATTATTATTAGCTTATGTAATTATGGAAAGTAAATTTAAGGTATAGAAAGAAGCAATGCTTCAAGGTACAATAAAACCTTTGTTATCCAGCATCCTCAGGACCTGACCAGTGCCAATTAATCAAATATGCCAGATATTCGAGTGGCGAGTTGCCAAAAATCCAACAACAAAAAATTCACATATTTTAAAACATACCATATTAATAATAAATTAAATAATAACAGAATATTGTATGGATGCTTACCAATAAAGCATTCCAGCACACTCGGTAAAATGATCATGAAATAATCGAATATAATGCATCGGTTGAAAGTGTATTTAGCCTTATTTTTAGCCTTTGCACAAAATTGATAATGCATATTTTTCCTTTCAGTTTTGAAAAGTGAAATTACTAATGGAGAAATGAGCAATGAACTGGGCTAGAAAATAATAACAACAACTTGTATTCATATAGCACCTATCATGCAGGGTAGTTCCAGAGCCCTTGATAGTGGTGGAGCAAGACGCCAATGAGGGAGGTGAGGGTGGGCACAGTCGAAGAGTAACGTCGTCAGGTGCAAATGAGGAAGGCAGAGAGGTAGAGGAAGAGTTCCAGAGTTTCGGGGCATGGAGGCTGAAAGTGCAGTCACCCGAGCTAGGGAGAAAGGGAGGGTGGAGAGTAGGAGTAGGACCAAAGGCATGGTCGAAGAGGAAGATCTTGAGACGTGCTTTGAAGGAGATAAGGGAGGGAGCGACGCAAAGAGAATGTCGGATGGAGTTCCAAAAGGTGTGGGGGGTGAAGCTGAAGGCCGATGAAGAGGCAGGCAAGGCGAGGGACATGGAGCAGGCCGCAGCATGCTGGTTGGACGGAACGCACAGGTTGATAAGGGGTTAGCAGCTCTCAGAGGTAGAAAGGGGCAAACCGTGGAAGGCCTTGAAGGTGAGGACGAGGATTTTTAACTCAATTGTCTGATGGATGGGGAGCTAGTAAAACCAGGCGAGGGTGATGATCATGGAGCCTAGTGCAGGAGTGGACATGAGCTGCAGAGTTCTGGATGATCTGCAGCTTGTGGAGGGAAGAGTTGGGAAGGTCGACAAGCAGGGAGTTGGCTGAGTTGAGCCGACCAAGAGGCCGGAGTCAGTCAAGCGGAGGTAGGGAGTAGTGGGTTGGGGTTTAAACAGGTCAGAGAGCTAGGGAGATGCTAGGGCATGAAGGGATTTTTCTGATGCCTGTGTTCAAATGAATCCATGCCACAGGGTGAAAGTCTGCTCTCTGACAGTTTAGGGTCTTAAATGAAATTAGCTTAAATGAAATGACTGTTTATGGGAACTGCTGTGTGCAATTGGCTGCCATGTTTCACCAATAGAATTTTCTTTGCTCATGCCATTTATAGGTACAAAAGTACCCATAAATCTGGCACAAGTTGACTAGTTTGTTACAGAGACAGAACCCATGACTGTTATGGAAAGTGGAACCACTTCATCAATGCAGTGGAGTTTGCTGTTATAAGGCACATGTTGGATTGCACAAGTTAGCAGATTTTCCTTTGTATTTTCCCTGGGTAAGTGTACCAATGTTAATATTAATCTTCATTTCTTCAAGAAGGCATGTTAATTTTGTCACCAAACTGGTAACATTTTCATTCAGTTTAATCCCTTTGACTTTAGCCATGTAAATATTCTGATATTTGTGCATGAATATCATTGAATATTTTCAAGTCTTTATATTTCACATAGGATGATAGTAAAGCTACGCTCTGGGTATGAGATGCAGGATAGTAATTTAATTGAACATTACCAGAACCCAGAAGTAAAATAATTGTTTTGGATGGCTTTATTGTACAATGCAGTCAAGCATAATGTTCATATAATATAGAAAGTACACAAAAAATACAGAAGTGATGTGATGTAAGAGAATTATATGGGAATAGATTGTGTTTGACATTATCTAAGTAATTCAATATTCTCTCTTTAGGAAATTATTATAATGAATTTGATATAGATCTTGAAAGCCTCATGTGATGAGTTACTTAAAGTGATATTATAAGAATAATCCATTTGATATAGCACTTTTCACGTCTTTCAGACATCCCAAAGTGCTTCACAGATTGTACTGGAAAGTGAATTGATTTTAACCGGGAAAGTTAGGATGCACATGCAGCAGGCAATTAGGAAGGCTAACGGTACGTTAGCTTTCATTTTTAAAGGGTTAAGATATGAGTAGGGAAGTCTTGCTGCAGCTGTACAGGTGAGACCGCACCTAGAATACTGTGTGCAGTTTTGGTCTCCTTATTTAAGAAAGGATGCACTGTACTTGCCTTGGAAGAATTGCAACGTAGGTTTACTAGGTTAGTACTGTATCTGGATGAGGGAGATTAGATATGATGATAGGTTGATTAATTTGAGCCTATATTCTCTGGAATATAGAAGAATTAGATTCTTATAGAAACCTATAAGATTATTAAGGGGCACGACAAAGTAGATAGTGGGAGATTGTTTCCCCTGGTTGGAGAAACTAAAACTAGGGGTCACGGTCTTAAAGTTAGGGGTCAGCCCTTTCGCACTGAGTTGAGACAAAACATCTTCACTCAGAGGGTAATGAATGTATGGAATTCTTTACCCCAAAGGGCTGTTGATGCTCAGTCTTTGAGCATATTCAAGACTGAGATAGATAGATTTCTCATTTATGAAGGAATGAAGGGTTATGGGGATAAGGCAGGTAGCTGGAGTTAGAATGGAATATCAGCCATGATATGTCGGTGCAGACTCGATAGGCCGAATGGCTCCTACCTCTTATGTTCTTATATTTGTGGGTGAAACATGGCACCCAGTTGCACAAGCCAGTGTCCCACAACAGTTGTAGATTGAAATGAGCAAATTATTATTGTTTTTTTTAGGTATTATTATTAGGCATGTGTAGTAAGGAAATTTGCCCAAGGTTTCACTGGAATTGAACCCAGGTCTCTCGCTTGTAAGGTGAGTGCTTGAACTACTGAGCCACAGGACTCCATTTCTCAGATGCTTGGCATCTAATCCTGTTTTTGGGAAGCACTCAGAGAGGTAATCCAATGTGCAGGGCACCATTTAAATGCAAATTGTTGTGGCAGGCAAAAGCTAAAGTTAATCTCTTCCAGTAACAGCAACAGAATTAGTGACTAATTCAGTTGTTCTTCAAATCTATGCCATTGTAGAAAAATAGGTATTTAATGACTTTCTCTATTCCAGCATCTCATCCAAATGGCTTTTTAAAAATGTCATAGAATTTTACAGCACAAAAGGAGGCTATTTGGGTTATCGTGTCTGTGCCAGCTCTTTGCAAAGAGCTATTAAAAGTCAATCTCACTGCCTGGCTCTCTCCCCCTAACCCCACAAATCTGTCCTCCGCAAATAACCATCCACCTCTCTTTCAAAGGATGTTATGGAAACAGGTCCACCAGGCACTGCATTTCAGATTCAAACAACTTGCTGCATGAAAAGTTTCTCCTCACCTCCCCTCTGCTTCTTTTAAAAACTATTTTAAATCTGTGACTTCGAATCACTGACACAGCCACCAGTGGAAACAGTTTGTCCCTGCTTACCCTACCGAATCCCCTCATGATTTTGAAAACCTCTATTAGGTCTCCTCGTAACCTTCTCTGCTCCAATGAGAATAATCCTAGCCTCTCCAGCCTTTCCTTCATAAGCGAAGTTCCTCATTCCTGGTACCATCCTGGTAAATCTCCTCTGCACCCTTTCCAATGCCTTAACATCCTTCCTGAAGAGTGGTGCCCAGAATTGAACACAGTCCTCTAGCTGAGGACTATAAAACCAGCGTTTTATGCCGGTTAGTCATAACTTCATACCTTTTTTGTATTCTATGCCCCTATTTATAAACCCTAGTATCCTGTATGCTTTTTTAACAGTCTTATCTGCCTGTCCTACCACCTTCAGCGAGAGAGCGAGGCAGGCCAGCAGCGAGTGAGTGAGCTGGGCAGGCAGTCAGGGAAAAACTTTGCGCTGAAAAGCAAGACACATTACACTAACAAATTCTAAGTGTTGTAAATTGTAAATGTAAGTACAGTAATTGGTTCCACAATTTTAATTATTTTTTTCATTTTATTAAAATTTAATGTTTTTTGTTAATACTAAAAAAAACAGGTAAAGAAAATATTGAATTTGCTGTTATCATTTGCGAAAATTATTGAATGTGAAGGAGGGGGGGGCGCAACAAAATCTTTGCTGAATTAGGGGGGCACCGCTGTTTAAAGTTTGGAAGCCACTGCCGTCAGCATACAATAGAGTCCTGTAGCTCAATGGTTAGAGCACTTGCCTTGCAAGTGAGACTTAGGTTCAATTCCAGGCAAGGCAAAACATTTGGCAAGTTTCCTTACTCCACACACCTAATAATAATCCTTCAAAAAAAATGGGTTACTTCAATCCACGACTGTTTGTGTGCAATTGGCTGCCGCGTTTCACCCACAAATATACAGTCAATTCACTTTACGGTGTACACTGTGAAGCGATTTGAGATGTCTAGAAGATGTGAAAAGCGCTATGTCAAATGCAAGGATTATTATTATTACTAATTAAGTATCGTACTGAGGGATTCAGGAAAAGCAGTAAACTACTTGAACTTTGCTGATTGTTAATGAAAAACATCTGAACCTCTTAAAACAATACCTTGAGACTCTTTCCGCAAGGTATTACATAAACGTACAATATATTTTTATAATATTTGCAAAACTAAAAATACTTAATTGATGTGACCCAGTTTCCTTGGTCCATAGCTTAACGGACTCCATAATTTGGCAATCTTTCTCAGAGATCTGAAGGATTCAATGTGTTTTGGCATGGAAACATCAGATTGATTTAATTTTTTAAGTTGAGGAATATTGTTTATTGTTGTTAGCAGCACTAAGCGGCAATATCCCCCTCTCCCCATTCAACTGTTGATACTTAGAGCTCCATTTGTTAATAATAAAGGAATTAAATGATCACTGGAGAGTTTATGCGACTTTAATTTCTTTCACCAGATTCAGCTAATTCAAATTTTTAAGGTTATATAGATGGCCCTGTGGGTCACTGGGTTACAACCCTCCTGTGCTGAGAAATGTGTTTATTCTAGAAAATCTCTATATGTGTTGAAGATTTTCACCCATATCATTAGAGAAGTGCATAATACTTGGGTGGGCGTGGGGGGCAATTCTCATTCATAGAATCATTGAATTTTACAGCACAAAAGGATGCCATTCGGCCCATCGTGTCTGTGCCGGCTCTTTGAAAAGAGCTATTCAAAGCCAATCCCCGGCTCTCTCCCCGTAACCCCGCAAACTTGTCCTCTCTTATCATTGTTACAATTGTGCACTTACAAGCTGTCATTCATAGCAGAGCAGTCGGAGAACTAAAGTTGCTGGGGAAACTCGGCAGGTCAAACAGCATCCGTGGAGAAAGGAAAAGGAATCAACATTTCGGATCTACAACCCTTTGTCCTGACGCTCTCCCTCGTCTCCTTCAAGGCCGGTCTCAAGACCCTCCTCTTCAACCGTGGCTTCTGCTGCCCTCCCAATTCTGTCCCTCCCCTCCCAACTCTCTCCTACCCCTCCACCTTACCCTGCCCCTCTCCCTTGCCTCGGGTCCCGTCCTGACTGTTCAGAGCCTTGGGCGTCTTCCCGACATGAAAGGCGCTCTAGAAATGTAATTTTTTTGTTGTTGTTGTTAATTCACCTCCTTCTGTACGTGCAAATTCCTGTGTTGCTCTGGCTCAGTGACAGGCTTGGGTCAGGCGTGGGGTTTTGGGAGCTCAGCAGCTCTAGTGATAACAAGATTGTGGGTTCAAGCCCACACATCGGGATTTGGAATCACGCAGGCTAAGCTGACACTCCAGTGGGTGGTGGTGGGGGGGGGGGGGCAGCGGGATGGGGAGTTGCATTGTCGGGGTTGCCGTTTTTCATTAAACTGAGATCCAGAGGTTAAGCGAAGCGAATTTGTCTCTCTACAAGTGTCCTGGCCGACAATTCCCCCAAATAACATCAGTCAGAACTGTTTGTGGGACACTGCTGTGGGCAATCGGCATTTCTCCCACAAAACACACAGTGAGCGCTTTGAGGCGTCTAAATGATGTGATAAGGTGTGATATCTAATGCAAAGATTATTATTATTATGAGTTGACAAACTTGCTGAGGAGCATAGCAGCTTTGTGGCTTTGGGGACGAGACAGCGGAGTGGGACGTCCTCCCGATGTGAAAGGCGCTATATAAATGTAAATTGTTGTTGTTGTCCTGTAGCTCAATGCTTAGAGCACTCTTACAAGTGTGAGACCTGTGTTTGATTCCAGGCAGGTCAGGACGAAACCTTGGGCAAGTTTCCTTACTCCACACACACATGCGCACTTAATAATAATCTCTCAAAAAAAATACGGTAATAAAATTGGTCATTTCAATCCACGACTGTTTGTGGGGACACTGCTGGGCGAAATTGGCTGCCACGTTACTCCCACAAATATACAGTCAAAATATACTTTACAGTATATTCTGTGAAGCGCTTTGAGACACAAGATGGATGTGAAAAAGCACTACCGTATATCTCCGCGTATAAGGCGCACTTTTTTTCAGGTCGGAAAATCTCGAAAGTTGGGGGTGCGCCCTATACGCAGGTACAAGCAATTTTGAGCCTCGGAGACACAGTAAACAGGAGGGGCGGCCGGCGCACTGTCAGCCGGGGTTTGGTCAGTGTCCGGCGGGGGTTGGGGGGAGCGGGTGACGGGGCTTCGGCCTCGGCCGCCCGGGCAGCGGCAGCAGCAGCGGACTTCAGTGCTGTGCTTACCTTCTGCCGAACCCAGTCTGCCTGCCTCCCTCCCTGCCGCTCTCCCTCCCTCCCTCCCTGCCTGCGTGCCTGCCTGCCTCTCTCCCTCTCTCTCTCTCTCCCGGGCTGTCTGCCTGCCTCTCTCCCTCTGTCTCTCCCAGGCTGCCGGCCTGCCTCTCTCCCTCTCTCTCTCCCGGGCTGCCGGCCTGCCTCTCTCTCTCCCGGGCTGCCGGCCTCCCTCTCTCTCTCCCGGTGCTGCCGGCCTGCCTCTCTCCCTCCCTCCCTCCCTGCCTGCGTGCTGGCCTGCCTCTCTCCCTCTCTCTCTCCCAGGCTGCCGGCCTGCCTCTCTCCCTCTCTCCCAGGCTGCCGGCCTGCCTCTCTCCCTCTCTCTCTCCCTGCCTCCCTCTTTCCCTCCCTGGCTGCCTGGCTGCCTGCCTCTCTCTCTCCCTACCTACCTGTCTCTCCTGTCTATCCTCCCTTCTGCCGGCAATATCATTGAAAATGCTTCCGTTTTTTTTCACCAAGAAAAGGTCAAAAAAGGGGGGTGCGCCTTATACGCGGGTGCGCCTTATACGCGGAGATATACGGTATATTTTAAAAAATGCGAGGATTATGATTATTTTATTATTTATGGTGATGGTGACTCTCTCTCTCTCTGAAGCGTCGTTGGTCCAGGCCTCTGATCCGATCCTTGCCTTTGCTTTTAGGTTCAATGATTAATTGTTGGGGCTCGGCTTCAGAGGACGAGCATGTTCTGTCCAGCCGCCAGTCTAGTGCAGCCAGCAGTTCCTCCACAGAATCCATTATAACTGACGGAGGCTTTGTCCAGGCACTGACCGTGGCTACTGACCGGCTGGTTACACATTCAAGGGCACCAGCCTGGTTCACACAGGTTCGTAAGCCAAAACCCTCTACACTGGAGAGCTAATTAACCTCAGCTCAACTCCTTCCAACTCTTGCACAAACAAAAATTGCTGGGGAAACTCAGCAGGTCCAACAGCATCCATGGAGAAAGGAAAAGGAGTCAACGTTTTGGGTCTACAACCCTTCGTCAGGACTGGGGCTTGTTTGACCTGCTGGTGTTTTGTTTATTCTATCATCACTAAACACCTCTTCTCCCCAGTTTCGTGAAAACCCACCTCCTGCTATTTCTCCCCCTGAAACCGTTAACACATATTCAACCCATCAATACACTTTTTTTCCTTTTCCTTTGTCTTCTTCGTCTCCTTTGCCTTCCATGTCCTGCCTTTCCCCCCTTTAACGTTCTTAAAAAACCTCTCCCTCCAAACAAGCCCCAATCCTGACGAAGGGTTGTAGACCCGAAACGTTGACTCCTTCTCCTTTCTCCATGGATGCTGTTTGACTTGCTGAGTTTCCCCGGCAACTTTTGTTTTTGTTTCAGATTCCCAGCATCTGTAATATTTTGTGTTCAGTCAGAGAACTAAGCAGGTTATCTGTTCTCCCGCTTGGTGATTGTGTGGATGGGGAAGACCAGAAGAGCAGAAACGGTTTGTTATGATGACAAACAAGAAAATTGCTGTATACTATTTGAGAAAGAAATGAAGGAGCTAAGCAATAAATTAATTGTAACTAACAATGCAATCAAAAATGGCTTGTGTGCATCGTGTGATGTGTTCTTTGGTGATATTTCAGTTCAATGCAGAAGGATGCATTTGCCTACAATAGTCAGTTATTCACTATTTTCCTCTAGCACCAAACCGATGCTTAGAAATTGCTGATGTGGGAATGAATTAATGTAGTGCTTTGCCCTTCATTGCCATGATAAATTTGGCAATGGTGGACGTTAGTTTGGAGCTGTAAAGCCAAACTCTACTTTCCAATATTTTTTGTTCATTCAAAAGCACTTTATGTAGCCCTGCACCCATGGCCTTGATTTAGATGTGACAAAAGATGTTTTGTCTGTCTTGCATAACATGCAATAATCTAGACCTCTGACCTTTGGCCTTCAATAAACTCTTAAAGAAATAAGGGAAGGAGGAAGAGAAAGTCAGAATTCTGGTTGTTGTCCACATTGGCTCTGCAACATGAACTTGCTTACTGCTGAGCCTCTGTGAGTTTTCTTATTTGTTTTTTTTGCAAACTACTTCACCCCACAACCTCTCTGTTTTTAAAATCATTTGACATTATTGCAATTCTGCTCATGCATTGGCCTCCTTCCTGTTAGGCACAGGATTTGAATTGCTGAGAACATTTGCCATTGTCCTTAATCAATTAAGTAAATTCTGCTTCCGCAAGAGAGAGTGCAATGCTGTAGTGTTTAAAGACATCCGTCAACCTCCAAAATAAGCTATTTTAGTGTTGTTGGTGAATTGAGTTGAAATATTTAACTCTTGGACAAACCAAAAACAATTTACAGAAATGCTATTCCCCGCCAACATAGCTCTCTAGTTTCGCCCACAAAATACAGTTCACAATGTATTCTGTGAAGCAATTTGAGATGTCTCAATGACTTGATGAGGTGCTATATCAAATGCAAGGATTATTGTTTCTTTTCTCTCCTTTGTTACCGTGGATCATTTGTGGTGGATCTCTAAAAAAAAGAATAATTTGGTCACTCAATCCATGACTGTTTGTGGATCACTGCTGTGTGCAATTGACTGCTGCATTTCACTTACAAAATATGCAGTCATTTCAGTTTATAGTATATTCTGTGAAGCACTTTGAAATGCCTAGAAGACTTAACAAATCGCTATATTAGATGCAAGAATTGTTATTATATTCTGTGAAGTGCTATGGGACCTCTCAAAAATGTAATATGGCATTAGATCACAGAGAAGGATTATTGGGCATCATTTATTTAGTTTCCATTATATTGAAAGTTTTTAAATCTAACAAACATTTATGAAATCTGCTAAAGAGCAGAAAATGAATTTGTTTGCGATGGAGAAGTAAAACAACTTTTCTATTAAAGAAATGAAAAATAATGAAACCAAACCAAATTGAATGTTGAAACCCAAATGGTCAGAGAAAACAAAATGCAGAAGTGATGGGTGGAATAAAGCCAGAGCTAAAATATAAAGGAAAAGAAAACCAATATCCTTAATGCACTCAATTGCTGTATATAATCCTTCCTCATTTTAGTTTGAAATAGTACTGTATTATAATTAGTTGAAAGTGTTTCTATTTTCCCAGTGAGCACTTGCCTGCCTTGGTGATTTTGCCCACAAAATACAGTCAATCCACTTTACAGTCTGTGAAGAGCTTTGAGATACCTCAACGGTATGATAAGGTGCTTGCCAAACGCAAGGATTACTTAATTATAGGTTATGAAGCTGTGAGTAATTACAAGACTGTCATAGAACAATATAGAAAGGGAAGGATAATCTTTGTTCCAATCACAGGATGTTACTGTCCACATTGACAAAGGTATCAGCCTAGCTCTGTCGGTAGCTTTTTTGTGTTTGAGTCTGAAACTTGTAAATTCATGCTCTAGCCAGCCTTTGAACTCAGAGTCTAGACTGGCAGTCTAATGCTGCTGCCCATATTTGGAGGTGTCATCCTTCAGGTGGGATGTGAAACTGAGTTCTCACCTGACAGTTCCTGCAAACATTAGAAATCCCGGAGCACTTTTTGAAAAGAGGAGATGTTCCAGTCAGCAATCCTTATTCAATTTGTGGCTGTTTATGAGATATTGACATGTTTAGGTTGGCTGCCACGTTTGCCTACAAATACTTTGCAGGAAATGCAAAGTGATGCATTTTGAGAGATTGACGATGTGAAAAGGGCTCCATATCAAATATAAAGAATTCAGGATGGTTTATATTTTGTTATATTGGGAATAGAAATGGAGTCACGAGCGTAGTGGTTAGTGGCTCGCAAGCAAGAGGACCCTGTTTAATCCACATGCCTCTGTTTATCCATCAGTAAATAGAAACCTGGTTAATAGTTGATTGGCGGATCACTTTCCAGCAGCATTAATCCCTCAAAAAAAATCTCAGTCCACAACTATTTGTGGGACACTGTTGTGTACAATTTGGTGCCATGTTTAGCCACAAAACTTGCAGTAAATTCACTTTACAATTTATTTTACTGAATATGGATGGCCCTTTTAATCAAACATTGCTTTTGATGTGAATGACTGAAGAGATTTTTTTTAGTTTGGATACATATTACCCTATTGGTGCCAACAGCAGCAAGTGCTTGTACAATCTATTGATCCACTTTGTTTGCATCTGACATTCCTATTGAAGAATTAATAACTATCCATTTATTACCAATTAATTGAAAAATAAGTTTCAGCTGATTTTCGAGAAACATCTATTGCCAGCATACACCACATAATGGATACTCACTGACAATTTACAAGTCAAATGTAATTCAAATGTGGGGTTATATTATCTGACAAACCATGGGAATAAATCTCAAGTAGTTTATGCTCATTATCTGAGTTCCTGCATCTTGCTATAAAGCGAGATAATGAAGTTAACCGACCCACCCACCTCACCGTTGGCAGGCAAGCCTTTAGCCAGTCTGCCCCCAACCCCTGGAATTCCATCCCACAGACCCTCCGCCCCCCCCCCTCCCTAGCCTCCTTAAAGTCCCGCCTTAAGACCCTCCTCTTCAACAGTCCCATCGGTCATCCTAAATCCCCCCTTTCCCTTCACCCTCCCTGTCCCCTATCCCAGCTCGGGTCTGAAACAATGACTGTCCAGCACCTTGGGACATCCTCCTGCCATGAAAGGCGCTATACAAGTGTAATTTTGTTGTTTTTGTATATTGTACTCTTAGGACCATCAGAGAAGGAGGTTAAAGAGAGGAATTTGTTGTTAATTTTACGTGTTAAAAAGTCCCACCTCAAGATGCTCATCTTCGATTATGCCAACGGTCACCCCCCTTCCCGTCTCTTCCCTCCACCCTCCTCAATCACAACCCCAGCTCAGGTCTGAAACACTGACTGTCCAGCGCCTTGGGACATCCTCTGGACATGAAAAGTGCTATACAAATGTAATTTTGTTGTTGTAAATGAATACAGAATGTTAGTTCTGTGGTATGAACTTCAAGACTATCATCTGTTAGTGACATCTGCTGTTGGTATAAAATGGGAGCAAATATAAATTTAAAAACATCCATATTAAATGATAAATGCTTTTATTTTCTGAGTATTTCGAGGCCATCATCTTATCTCTTAGTACTGTACATGTAAAATCATTGTCTTAGCTATCCCCATTTGGCTTAGATATCATCCAAACACATTGAATAATTACTTAAAATAAAGAATACTTTGATAAATAAATTGGTCACTCAACTCGCGGCTGTTTATGGGACACTGCAATTGGCTGCTGTGTTTCGCCCAGAAATATACAATCAAGTATTACACTAAACTCTGTGAAGCACTTTGAGGTGACCAGAAGATGTGATAAGGCGCTATATCAAATGAAAATTTTATTAACTGTACCAGCATTAGTTTTCTCTAATTGAAGAAAGTTGCCATTTAGAGAATTATAATACTCCCAGTTTTTATTATTTTTTGGTTTGATTTTCTTCCAGTTTTCCAAGCCAGTTTTTTCCAGCTGAGAGACATTCTTGGTAGCCTTGTGCAGTGTGATCCATAAAACTGAGAACCACTGACTGACCTCAGCAATAGTACATACCTAAACTGGAATTTTGTAGCAAGAGAGGTCCCGGGATCGATTTCCGGGCAGGGTGAAATCTTAGGCATGTTTTGTTACTTCACACCCCTATTTACCTAGCGGTAAGTAGCAACCCTGTTTTAGTCGATTGACAGATCACTTTTCCTGGGGGTGAAAAAATAATAATAATCCTTGCATTAAATGTCTTCTAGACATTTCAAAGTGCTTCACAGAATAAACTGTAAAGTGAATTTACTATATATTTGTGGGCAAAACGCGGCAGCCAATTGCCCACAATGTGGATTGAAATGACCAATTTATTATTTTTTTGAGGGATTATTATCAGGCATGTGGAGTAAGGAACTTTCCCAAGGTTTTGCGCTACCTGGAATCAAACCCAAGTCTCTCACTTGCGAGGCGAGTGCTCCGACCACTGAGCTACAGGACTCCACATAGAATAATAGTCTAGAACAAGTGAATAATAATCTCTTCAAAAGAATGAATACATAAAATAATAATTTGGTTACTAAATCACAAATGTTTATTGGACACCTGCTGTACACAATTGGCTGCCCACGAAATACAGAGTCAATCCACTTTACAATTTCTGTGAAGTGCTTTGAGTCTGCTTGATAAGAATCTAGATCAGATGCAAGGATAATTATTATCATATGCCAATTTTACTCTGCCTACAAAGTTCTCATTTGGAGTAAAAAATGGAAGTTTGTAATGGGATTCCTTAATAGCGACACCAAGTTGCTAACAGGGAATCCTTCTGTTAAACTGATAGCATTCTCGTCTCCAAAGTTTGTGGTTCAAGCCCGCGTATTTGGACTCAAATTCAACTAGCATAGGGTGGTGCTTCAATGCAGTGCTGGCGATGTGTTGCATTGTCAGTGGTGCTATCCTTCAGATGTGATGTTATATCCAAAGACCTGTCCACCTGTAGAGGTGGAGATTAAAAGAAAGCCATGGCACTATTCGAAAATTAGATGGGAGTTTCTGACTCCTAGTGTCCTGGGCAACAATGAGCAAATAAAATTGTGCAAATTTCTTAATTTCCTAGTTGTTTGTGCTGTGGGGAAATTGGGCTGCCATGCTTGCCCACAAATATAGTCACTCCCTTCCACAGTAAATCCCGTGAAGTGCTTTGATGTGAAAGGCGGTATACCAAACGCAATAATTATTATTTATTATTATGTCACGACCAACCCATTAGATGTCCGTTACAAAATGTATAAAGTGGGAGTTGATGGCGAGATTCCTACTAGCCTAGGAATAAACGTTAACGGTAAAATTTGCTATTTATGATTTGCATTTGCAATGAGTGAATCTTGTCGCTGTGCCACTTTTCGTGTCCCTTTAAACCACCTGATTTCTTGGATGTTTTGTTGACTGTATTTGTATTTCAGTCTTCTAATGTTTGTCGCACCCCACCAAAGGTCCCTTAATCTATTCTTTGTGCTTCTCTCTTACAGGTGGAACATACCATGGAAGCGTTACTTCACTATATCAATCCAGCCCATGCCATCTCGCTCCTGAGTGCGCTCAATGAGGATCGTTTAAAAGGTCAGCTGTGCGATGTTATCCTGATTGTGGGCGACCACAAATTCCGTGCCCATAAGAATGTCCTGGCTGCCAGTAGCGACTATTTCCAGACTTTGTTTACTAAGAAGGAGAATGAGACTCAGTCGGTCTTCCAGCTGGATCTCTGCGAAGCAACTGCTTTTGAAAATATCCTGAATTACATCTATTCTTCATCTCTCTTTGTGGAGAAGAAAAGTCTCGCCACTGTCCATGATCTAGGTGGCAAACTTGGCATCTCATTTCTCGCAAACATTCCTTCACAGACTCCTCAGATTCCCTGTCCCTTAAACCCCACCAAAAAGCTTCGCAAGATTCTGGAAGATGGAAATGTCTGCCAGCCACGGAGTGTCATTGTGTGCCAAAGTCGCAATGAGATTGATAAAAACCACATTGATTCCACAGGAAAAGGAGGGGATTCCAACCAGAAAAAAGGACTGGCAGAAGAAGGTGCAGGACATGATTTGAAGTCTTCATCTTTAACGAATGTTCTTCAGACAAATTCTAGCGTTGTATCTGCAGCAACATCTAGAAATATGGATGAAGGTCACCCCTTGGATGATAATGGACAATCTGGCTTGCTAAAGGACATTCATGGGGCTCTAGGTGACACAAAACTTCTTGATAATATCAGATCTTTGGAAGATCGGAACAGCAGAATTAGGTTTTTGTGGGACAGGAGAAATTCAATGAGTGTAGATAGCAGCAATGTTGCATGCAATGTTTCCAATACTAGGCAGAGTTTAACTGACCTGCTGGTGAATGGAAACCCTGGAGGTAGGCCACAGCTTTCAGGCGCATTTTCATTTCATGGAACCACAGCATTGCCATACCCACAACACAAAGCGGAGCAGGTCGCCAGTGCCAGCATAGTGGAAGAAAGTAATCTGCTATATTACACCAAAGTGGGACACATAGTTCAGTCACCTAGATTTCAGCTTAACAGCCAAGGTGTTGTCAATAGTGGCCCTTTGGTGAAAAGTCTTCTTCGAAGGTCATTATCCATGGACAGTCAAGTTCCCAGCTACTCTTCTTCTCTTGATCTAAAAATGAACTATGGACCACACATCTGCAAACGTGAACTACCCGAGCTGGCTTATGATGCCTCATCCCCAAAACCTTTGAACACAGACTCGATGAAGCAGAGGTTTGCAACGGATAAGCCACAAGTTGATCAGCATTGTCAACTGAGGCAACTTAGTGTACCTCAGACTGACACTGAATCTGTCTCACTACCAACTACCGTTAAAATAAAAACGGAACCTTGTAGTCCCGTTTCTGATGCCTCTGATATAATCAGGGTTACTGTAGGAGAAACATCTCCTTCTACAAGTAAGGACTTCTCTTTGAAAAACGTGGAAAGGAACAGAAGGACATCAATGCCGCCATTGAAGAGGGCATTTCAAACTGAAAATGCTAAGTTTTCTTTTGAAAAATCCGAGCCTTTCCGTGGAATTCAGCGTTCTCAGAGTATGGTGCAAACCTTTGAGGGGAGCACAGAAGGTGATAATATGGAGCCGTTGAAGACAGACGAACACAAGGAAGAATATTCTGAGTCTGATTCAGCGATAATAGGGAAGCAGTTCAAATGCAAGACCTGCTTCAAGATATTCCGATCCACGGCGGGTCTTTTACGACATGTTGACATGTACCATAACCCAGATAAACCATATGCATGTGACATTTGCCATAAGCGTTTCCTAACCAACTTTAAGGTTTGGACCCATTGCCAGACACAACATGGTGTAGTTATAAATCCATCAGCGGCTACGAGCTCCAGCCCTGTTTCAGAAGAAAGGTTTCAAAAGAAACTAAGTGATATGGTACGCGAAAGGGAGATCAAGAAGGCCCTCTTTCACAAATTACGGCGCAAGCAAGTCGCTCACAGTTACACTGTCCTGCGATCAGAACAGGGATACAAAAAGAATTTGAGATCCACGACTAAAGGTGTCTACATATGTACAACATGTGGAAAGCTGTTCCGTTTCCTTTCACGTTACAGACAACACATGAAGACCCATCCAGGTGAAAAACCCTTTGTCTGCAAACTCTATAACAAAATCTTCAAATCAAAGGAACAAGGTGTTGATGAAAGCCTGAGCGATGGTAAAGATCATAAGTGTGACCATTGTAAGCTGAAGTTGTCTTCAATGGTAGAGAAAACAAAGCATGAGAGAATATGTAGGAACATTACTGTATGTTCCTATTGCAGCCTTAGATTTTGTTCCAAAGAACTAAAACAGGAGCATGAAAATCAGTGCGAGTACAAAAAGCTGACCTGTCCGGAATGCAAACGCACCTTTAAGACCTCCTTCAGTATATGGCGTCACCAGATTGAAGTCCATAATGAAAACACAATGGCCCCTGTTGAACAGTCAATCTTGGAGGCCATGCGTGTCAATGGAGTCTTTCCCAAAGAGGAGATTTTTCAAACTGAAGTGGAAGAGAATTCTGTAGCCAGCCCAAGTACCTCAAAGGAAGATGCTGCGTGCAGTGACTCTTCAGAACCCATGTATGTTGACTCTGAAGATTCTTCTTGCTTCCCAGAGGATCTAAGTGTCCCCAGTCGCAGAAGCACAAACACTAAAGATAATCCATCTGAATCGGGTTCCTCGAATCCCATCCAGCTGGAGGATGTGGCCCCCGAATCCAACAGCTGCAGTGGAGATCTGGAAGATTTGACCTATAAAAGAGAGCGAGGCCTTTGGCCATGCGAAAAATGTGGCAAGATCTTCACAATACACAAACAGCTGGAACGTCACCAGGAACTCCTCTGTGCTGTCAAGCCATTCATCTGCCACGTTTGCCACAAGGCTTTCCGTACAAACTTCCGCCTCTGGAGCCACTTCCAGTCCCATATATCTCAGTCTGCCAATCGCCTTGAATTCTCCAAACCTTCCCGGAGTCCTTCATCTCATCCACTCCCTCCCCCAACTCCTCCGCCCCCGCCTCCGGCCCCACATAAAGAGCAGTGTCCAGATCACAAACAATCCTCAAGTCATTCGGACAGGACTGCTAGCCCACAGCCCTCTGATACGCTGTTTTCGCATGCTCCTCCGCTTGCGGCGGCCACATTTGAAAGGCCCTTCATGTGTAAATTTTGCCGCAGGACTTTCAAGACTGCTTTCAGTCAATGGAGCCATGAACAGACCCACAATTGAATTGAGTTTGAAATCACCTACTGATGTAATGATTTTGGTGCTCCGCTAGGTTTATCTATAAAGATAACAGGGAGAGCAGTAGACTCTGGGCAGTCAGGAGATGGCCGACATAACGTACATCTGATTACAAACCATTCAAGTTTGTACAAGAAAAGTTGGATACGAAAGGTAAAGGATGATATCATGGAATGATGATTACTAACGGGACAAAGTAAGATCTCTAGATATGTCTTTTTAAAAAAAAAAATCAGCATACTTGTTGTTCGGGGGCTGCCTGGGAACATATTTTTTTAACGAGAGGATTTCACCAGTTTTACTACACAATCACTGTTTTAAGTGGGACTGAACTAAAAGTTGCTGAACGAATCTGTGCATTGGGATGGACTTTTTATTATGTGTCTGAAACATTCAGTTATGTGCGTGTGGGTGGGAGGGAGGTGAATTTTACCATAATGTTATTCGAGAGATTTTATTCTGCAACCCACCACTGCAAACTTACTCGAATGCAGTTGCTGGCCTGGTCATTTTGGCAATGTTTTACCAATTGATGGAGTGGGGGTAACAATTGTAGCCATTTCATTCAATTTATTGGTTAGAGGGGTGTGGGGGTGGGGGGGGAGAAAGAAAAATGGATGAACTGCTACTCTCTGTACTTAGCTGTGGCTGTGCAGTTTATGGATTTATTGACATAGACTGGGATTTGCTGTCAGCCTCAGCTAAACAGCAGAGGTAAACTGAACCTGTAGCTCAGTCGTCAAGCCTGCTTTGCCCAGCAACGCCGGGAAGGTGATTCTTGGCAATCAGCGCCAAGGTGATTCTGAAAGATCATTCCCCATCTACAACCAGATGGGGCTGAAGATTCAACTTAATTGACCCGTTAATTCTATGTGCACTTATTCATCAGACACTTTTACAGTTTTTTTTAATTGGGAGGAGAAAAAGAAGTGCTTCCCTTGTCGTGTGGCACATTGTACACATTGTAGAAATCTTGCGCTATGACTGGGACCAAAGGTAGCAGACAGCTCAAACTTGTGTGTGTGTGTGTGTGTGAGAGAGTTTTAGAGAGGAGGCAGGCTAAAAAGGCATTGTTTCATTGCAATAGTTGGGGATGCTAAATGACTAAGGGATTTCCTATGAAAGGAGAAAGGATAACAAAATGGTGGACTTTCACCAACCAACCAAACCTTCAGAGTAGTCTGGTCTTTGTTACTAAGGAGCCGAGTTGAAAAATCTTTATGCCAGGCAATGCAGGAATAGAGTCAAATAGTTACAGTATTGCAATGCCATATTCAATGTCCTTTTTTGTGAGAAACCGTGCAATCGGTTTCCTGTGTGATTTGTTTTGATTGCTTAAATAACTGATCATGGAAATTTTACTAAATTACGGGTGGTCTTATGTAAAACTAATTTTTAGCCATGCTTATGGATGTTGGTAGGGGAGAGAATTGTTTTATTCAGAATGGGGGTAGAAAAATATTTGTAATAAATTTTAAGTATTCTGTATTAGTGTAACAGTAAATACATTAGAAGCGGAAAGTGAAACATAGCACTAACCTTCTGTTTTCTGTTGAATATGATTAGAGGAGGGTGGGGAGAGAGGATGGGTAAGTGGCCTTTGCAGTCCTGTTATATTCAATTATTTTATCCTCCTAAAAGTACCTGTGACTCAGTGTCATCTTGGCACCTTCCGACTTGATCCCCTTCCATGGTCGTTGTGGCTAATTGAATTGTTTGGCATTCATGTACCAAAATGTTTAGCCTACATTTGGCTCTCAAATAGGACCATTTGGCAGAATTCTACTCTGAACGCAGAATGTATGTACAGGTTGTGGCTGCATCTATATACTGTATTATAATCACTAATATAAAATTTATGAAATTTGTCCTAAAATTTTAAATCATGGATGTTTTCTTGTTTATCCCTTTCACTCATTCATTGCGTAATAGACAAACAAGCTTGAGAAGATTGATCGAAATGAGGCCTATCTCCCTCACAAGAAAGTTTCATGACAGTTCCAGTGACAGCAATATTGATTTTAATTCCACTGCAACATTATTAATTATCCTTGCATTTTGATATAGCACCTTTTCACCTTGTTGAGACACCTGAAAGCGCTTCACAGAATATACTGTAAAATGAATTGACTCTATATTTTGTGGGTGAAAATATTGACATTGCTTTGAAAGTATCTCAAATGGTCCTGCTTAGAACTATTGTGAGTGTGTGTATAATACATTTGTATTAAAAAAGCAGTATCCAGCTTGCTGTGTCTCTCCAACTTCATTCTAGATTTTCAGAACTTAGTACAATACTATGGGTACATCAAGCATGAGATTGAAGTGCATTACTGGTGAATTTCCAAATGCACAACCCTCCTTTTAAGAAACAGATCCTCCTCTCAAATTGCTGTTGAATTTTATTGATCTTCATCTATATTCAAGCAAAAAATAAAACTGCTCTATAAGCCAAATATTGCCTTTTTTTTTAAAGTAATCTTTTAGCAGTCTGTCAGGGTCATTTTTCAAGATTATCATCTTTACCGCCTCGCCTTCCATTCCCCCCCCCCCCCCCTCCCATAAACCCTCCCCCAAAATATTTATGGAACTGCATTTTATGAAAGAGAATGTTGGAAGGTGTTGGTACCTATCTAACCAAAAGAGACTGTTTGATTGATTTGTGCTTTTTATTATGTAATTATGAATGATAGTGTTTTTAAGATGAACTGATTATCTTTTTTACTAACCTTCAGCATGAGCTTCCTATTTTAGTTAGTTGCGTTTTGTTATTATGTCGTCCCAATGCTTATCTAAATTCAATGAGCAAATCAAGGGAGCCATGTTACTACAACAACAACAACAGACAACAAAATTACATTTGTATAGCGCCTTTCACGTCAGGAGGACGTCCCAAGATTTTGGACAATCAGTGTTTCAGATTACTAAGGAGAACAGGCAACCTAAATTTTATTAAAAACTTTCACTGCCCTTGCTGCTACAGAGACAGTTTTGACTGAACACCAGGGAAGAGCTATGGAGCAGTGTAGTGCTTTTTTTAAAACTTAGCATTTCTACCCGAATGAACCCACTGCAACACACCATTTTATATATTAAAGAAAATATAGTTGCAAGGTAAAAATAATAATAAGTTTTGTATTTGATATAGCGCCTTATTACAGTAAACGCCCGTTCATCTGGCAGCCTCGGGACCTGGCCAAGGCCGGTTAAAGCGCGTGACAGATATTCGGCCAAAAACGCCCTTCAAAAAATTCTGCATTTTTCCGGATAAATTCCGGTTAATCGAATGCGGACCTTTTTTTTTGCAATGCTGGTTATACAGAAGTTACAGTTCATCGGGTGCCAGATAAACAGGCTTTTACTGTATATCTTCGAGACGTCTCAAAGCGCTTCACAGAATATACTGTAAAGTTAATTGACTATATTTTGTGGGTGAAAAGCAGCAGCTAACTGTGCACAGCAGTGTCCCACAAACAGTCGTAGAATGAGTGACTGAATTTTTTTTCAAAAGCATTTTGTAGGGAATTATTGCACCTGGAAAAATTACCTATCTTTTTGACTAACAACTGGGTTCCTACTTATTGCTAGGTAAACAGAGGCATGTGGAGTAAGGAAACTTCCCTGACAATTAGCCCTGCCTAAAAATCGAAGCCAGGTCCCCTTGCTTGTGAGGCGAGTGCTCAAAGCAACATGCTACAGGACTCTACTGTAGTGTATTGGTAATTTAATGTATGCTGCTGGAAGAAGTGTTTTTGGAATGAACAGGTTATTACAGTTTGGTATTAAACATTGAAGCTCAGGATGATCACTACATTTGTCTGCATTGCAGTGGATAGATTTTATTTGTAATTTCACACTAACCTTCAGCGTGAGCTTCCTATTTTAGTTAGTTGTGTGTAGAAACCAGGATACATTTACTTTTATTCTAATAAAACACTTATGATTTGATCTAGCCTCTGCTGTTTCTCCAAATCTCCATAGCGTGTTGAATGAAATTGACGCAGACAAGCACGAAGTCTCAGAACAAGATTATAGGAGTAAAGGTCGGCTAAATCTTTGACTGACTCTATAAGCCTGAGTGCCCTAGGTTAGAAAAAACAAGTCTTTCAACCAAGCTATTTATTTTATATTACATCCTGTACTATTGTCTTGTTACCCATTAAATATTTTTTGTTTTTACAGTCAGATTTTAGCTTTTAGAACACTTACAGCCACATTTCAAGATTGAAATGTATTTGAAAACGTTTTGCTTGACTTAACTTGGCTTACTTCAGTTGTCCTGAAGTAAGAACATCTCTCAAACAGAATGAGATTGATGAGTGACCACATTTGTATGAGGGAGAAAATTGCAAGGCATCACAAGAGCTTCTCCGCAACATTGCCAGACTCCGCCACTACCTTACCCCACCCCATGCTGCCAAAACACTTGTTCATGCATTCATCACATCAAGGCTCGACTTCGGGAACTCTCTCCTCGTCGGCCTTCCCAGCTCCTCCCTTCACAAGCTGCAGATTATTCAGAACTCTCCCGCACTGGGCTCCACGACCACATCACTCCCACCCTCGCCCGTCTCCGCTGGCTTTTCATCCCCCAGAAGATTGAATTCAAGATCCTTGTCCTCACTTTCAAGGCCATTCACGGCCTTGCCCCCACTTGTCTCTCCAACCTGTTATCTCCCTATCAGCCTGCCCGTCCTCTCCGTTCAGCGGGCTCTGGCCTGCTCCATTTCCCCTGCCCAAACAACCCTACCATCGCCCTACCTTCAGCCTCTCTGCCCTAACACTCTGGAACTCCATCCCGCAATCCCTTCGCCTTGCTTCCTCCCTTTCCTTCTTCAAGGCCCATCTCAAGACCCTCCTCTTCGACTGTGCCTTCTGCTTCCTTCCTAACTCTCCCCCCTTACCTCCTCTCCATCCCCCTGCCCCTACCCCGACCCTTCCCTCCACCCCCTGCTCAGGTCTCGACCTAACTGTTCAGTGCCTTGGGACGTCCTCCCGACGTGAAAGGCGCTATATAAATGTAATTTTGTTCTTCTTCGGGACACCATGTCCCAAGATCTTTAGCCTTAATGACCAGAACAGCCAGACTGAACTTCAGTTTAAACTTCTCTGTGAACAATGATTAGACAGCCATGAGCACAAATTTGACAAACTAGGGCACTTCAGTCTTCAAGGAAGTTGTTTCAAAAGAGACTTTATGGAGGTTCAGTGAAACAGATAACTTGTCCCTGGATAAATCATCAACCCATATAATTCATCATTCGATATCCTGGCTATTTTCCATTTGAAATGTTCCCTCTGATCCTCTGATAACTGGTCACTCAAGATAACTCGTAACTCTATCACACAGCTTGGTGCGAGAAAGGACACGAGCTGCAGAGATCCTAAATCATCTGCAGCTTGTGGAGGGGTGATTTTGGAAAACCGACCAGCATTGAGTTAGCATAATTCGGCCTGGAAGTGATGAATGCATGTATGAGGGAAAGGCAGAGTCGGGTGATCCTGCGGAGGTGGGGGAAGGCACAATGGATCATGGCACATGTGTGGGGTTTGAAGTACAGTTGATCATCAAACAAGACACCAAGGCTCAGTGAGGGGTAGAGTTCATCCATTAACGGTGATGCTGTCAGCACCTGAGGTGTGGAGGTGCAGCCGAGAGCCAAGCAGGAGGGCCTCAGTCTTGTTGACATTTAACTGGAAAAAGTTAGCTCTCTTCCAGGACTTGATGTTTGACGGACAGCAATTGAGCTAGAATCAGGGTGGAGGCAGAAGTAGAATTAAGGTGTATCACTCGCATACATATGGGAGTTAACCCCATGTCTGCAGATGATTTCACTAAGGCATATAGATACCGTAAATCTCCGCATATAAGGCGCACTTTTTTTCACGTCGGAAGATCTCGAAAGTTGGGGGTGCGCCCTATACGCAGGTGCAAGAAATTTGGAGCCTCGGAGATACAGTAAACAGGAGGGGCGGCCGGCGCACTGTCAACCGGGCTTTGGTCAGTGTCCGGCTGGGGTTGGGGGGAGCGGGTGATGGGGCTTCGGCCTCGGCCGCCCGGGCAGCGGCAGCAGCAGCGGACTTCAGTGCTGTGCCTACTGCCTGCCTTCTGCCGAACCCAGTCTGCCTCCCCCCCTCCCTCCCTCTCTCCCTGCCTGCCTGCCTCCCTCTCTCTCGCTCCCTCCCTCCCTCCCTCCCTGCCTCTCTCCCTCCCTCCCTCCCTGCCTCTCTCTCTCCCTCCCTCCCTGCCTGCCTGCTTCCCTCCCTCCCTGCCTGCCTACCTCTCTCCCTCTCTCTCTCACCCTCCCTGGCTGCCTGCGTGCCTCTCTCCCTCTCTCTCACCCTCCCTGGCTGCCTGCCTCCCTCCCTCTCTCTCTCCCTCCCTCCCTGCCTGCCTGCTTCCCTCCCTCCCTCCCTCCCTCCCTCCCTGCCTGCCTGCCTCTCTCCCTCCCTCCCTGGCTGCCTGCCTGCCTCCCTCTCTCCCTCCCTGCCTCCCTCTCTCACCCTGCCTGCCTGTCTCCCTCTCTGCCTCCCTCCCTCCCTGCCTGCCTGCCTCCCTCTCTCCCTCCCTCACTGCCTGCCTCCCTCCCTGCCTGCCCTGCCTGCCTGCCTCCCTCTCTCCCTACCTACCTGTCTCTCCTGCCTCTCTCCCTTCTGCCGGCATTTTCATCGAAAATGCTTCCGTTTTTTTTCACCAAGAAAAGGTCAAAAGTGGGGGGTACGCCTTATACGCGAGTGCGCCTTATACGCGGGTATTTACGGTATTGAAGAGGAGAGAGCCAAGGACAGAGTCCCAAGGAAGGCCACATGTGGCGGAAAACCCGGTCATGGACACGGAAATGGAGATGTTGGGAAAGGTGAGATTTGAATCTGGCAAGGGCAGGACCACATAGATTGCGCTGGTGGAGAAGGACAGAGTGGTCGATAGTGTCGAAAGCAGTGGGGAGATCAAGGAGTTTGAGGAGACAGAGAGCCCTGGTCACAGGTGGACAAATTTAGTTTGTGCCTTTAACCAAAGCTATTTCTGTACTATTAGCAGCATGGAAATCCGATTGGAGGGAATTATAGAGGGAGTGGAAGGAGCAAATGGGAATGAAAAAGTAAACACAGAAGAATGCTTTAAAACAGTAGAATAAAAGAACAGATTTAGAGTTATAAAAGGCAATTTGAAATAGGCTGAAGAGTGGAAGGAGCGAAGCTGGTATGCAACAAATTGTTTCAGGCTCTTCCTCAACCAAACTAATTTTGTGATCTTGTGTCTGTGATCTGACCTGAAAGACTGGCTCCCCAAACAATGCAGGACTACTTTAGTACTGACAGGCGGAAGCCAAGACTGTGAACTCAAATACTGATGTACGCCTCCAACTTACCATCCTTTGACCCAGAGATGAATAAACCATTCCATCTATTGAAATTCAAAATCGTTAGCAAAACCAATTTATTTTCTGATGGTGTGTTTTCAGTCTTGTACATTTCATAGAATCTTATGATCGAGGAGGAGGCCATTCAGCTGTGCATTCTAGATCTTAACTCTCTGTGTAGAAAAAAAAATTCTCCTTGTTTCCCTTCTTCTGCCAATTATCTTAAATCTGTGACCTCTGGTTACTGACCCACCAACCAGAGGAAACAATTTCTCCTTATTTACTCTGTTCAAAGCACCTAATAATTTTGAGCACCTCTATTAAGTCTCCCCTTTACCTTCTCTGCTCTAAGGAGAACAATTCCTGTCGAATCTCTCCACAAAACATTTGATCTTGGTTAGAAGAATGCTGGGCACCATTGACTGTGAAGTACTTTTTAAATGTCTATCCCTAAAAATAACCAGATTCTTTCTGTTTGGAGTAGAAAGCCAAATGGCTAAAGTCACATTGGTTCTTTGCCAAATTTAAATCTCTAAGTGCTTGATTTATTGTTTAGCCTTGCAAATTGTATTCTATCTTGATTTGATTGCATCACCTGAAATCAATCTGAAAGTCTACAGAGCTTCCTTCAAAATAAACGATTATTTTTCCAATACTGTACTGATAAGATGAACAATTGGGATTTGGTTTGACCTTTAGTTTGATCTTTAGTTTTATACTGTTCACAAATCTTGCTATACTTTTGTGCTTTATGTTTGTGGGACAATTGGCTGGCGTGTTTCATCCACAGAATACACGGTCAAATCTATTTGATTGTATATTCTATGAAGCGCTTTGAGACGTGATAGTGATGTGATAAGGCCCCCTATCAAATGCAAGGCTTATTTCTATTATACTCTGCCTACGTGAAAACACCATACGATGTAGCACGTATCAAAGTGGCAAAGGAATTTCTTTCACATCCCCCCCAAAAACACGGCAACTTTAAACCCCAATTAAATTGCTGAAAGTATATTGTTTAGCGTGCCTTGTAATCTTCACCTTTCAATTCTTTGATCTGAGATCAGAGTTGAAGTCAGATCAGTAGAAGAATTGTTTTGAAGGAGTTTGTGTTATAATGCTTAATAATAAAATGTTACTCATTTGTTTGTAAAAAAAAACATTTTTTTTCTGTATGGCAGTAATGAGAAAAAAAGTTTTCTACAAGGAGATCATTAATTTCTCTTTAACTTCAATTTCATAGAATCATAGAATTTTGCAGCACAGAGGAGGCCATTTCACCCATCGAGTCTACATTGGCATTTTATTTTTATCCAATATAGAACAAGAAAAAACTTGTGCAGTTTAGACAACATCCTTTTAACAAGATGGGAACCAAAATAGACGGTTCAAGCCTGTTCCACTTAATAATAATTCTTGTTTTTTTATGTCGTATGTTTTTATGTCACATCTCAAAGCGCTTGACAGAAAAATAATAATTGCATTTGTTATAGCGCTTTTCACGTCTTCTAGATGTCTCAAAGCGCTTCACAGAATAGACTGTAAAATGAATTGACTATATATGCACAGCAGTGTCCCACAAACAGTCGTGGATTGAAATGGCCGATTTATTATTTACTTTTTGAGGGACTATTACTAGGTAAGGAAACTTGCCCAACGTTTCACCCTGACATCTACCTAGATTCGAACATAGGGGCGAGTAAAGTGAGTGCTCTAACCACTGAGCTTCAGGCCTCCACGATACACTGTAAAGTGAATTGACTGTATATTTTGAGGGTGAAAAATGGCAGCCAATTGCGCCTAACCGTGTCCCACAAGCAGTTCTAGATTGAGCGACCAAATGATTTTTTTTTTTAGGGATTATTCTTACCCATCAATTGACTAGCAACCAGGTTCCTACTTGCTATTAGATATGCTCCATTTGCTTGTGGAGTAAGGAAACTTATCTAAGATTTTGCCCTGCCCTCTTGCTTGTGAGTTTTTTAAGCACTATGCCACAGGACTCCACTTTTTTAAGTCGTGGCGGAATTTAATATAGCTCACCTGCAGGGTGTACAATAACACTACTGAATATAATTGCATAGTACTTTGATAATCCGCCTCTGTCTACTCTGTGATATGTTGGTTTGCTAAGTGTGGTAGATAAATTTGTTTTTTCAAGCTTGAAGACCATGAGCAAAGTCACTGCAATCTTTATAACTCATGCATGTTCAGTAATCCTTGGATGACTACATAAGAAAATGTGAAGCAGAGCAAAATGGTATGTTGGGTAGGGACACTTTATGTTTTCGATTGACAGTTATTTGGTGTTCAAGCAGTCATTATATAATTTCACACTCCCAACGTGAATGCTTAGCAAAACTGTTTGTACATCAGGAAGATTTGAATTTAACATTTCTTAACTGAGTGAATCTCCTGAGTTAATAACTTCCAATAATGCTTATTTCAAGTGATTCCCATATCTAGATTTGAGGTGTCTAGTGTTGTGTCATTGGGCCAATGTGCACTAATGACTTGGATGTCTTTGTAAATAAGATATGATGTAAGTTTTTATTGTGCTAGAGGCAAAACATTTCTATCATTTTTATCTTGGCTTTCAGTTATATTGATGGAGCTGTGCAACTTGGACAATATCAATCCTTTCAGAAAATGTCCAATTTTGACATGTGCCTGGATCTAAATGTGCGGTTCATTTTAGCCTATCAAAATAGTGCTCAATAATTACAAAATAATAGAATTAGTTGTAGGATTTCTAGTTTAATTTGTACATGTTGGAGAAATGACCAATTTTCAACTCGACAGATACAGTCAAACCCAGGCCTATTCATTTGAGATCCAAAGAGAGTTTTAATATCTAATTTTAGCCCGCAAGCAGAATGGCTCTGTTTCCATGCACTTAATCACCACAAAAACTATCTTTTGGCTCCTGAAATGGCGTATGTACTGTGGATTTCATTATAAAACTCGTGAAGTCTCAGTCGTTATCTCTTGTGCAGATTCAGTTAGATGATTGAGTCTGGGATGCCCTTGGAAAGGTAGGAGAGTATTACAATCGGGCCCAGTGTTTGGGGGCTTCAGAAGAGTGTGTGTTGAATTTTATATCAGTGATTTGACCCCTTCACAGGAAAGAAAAAGAGCATTACAGTGTTTCTAGCTAGTCTCAGTGGAAGCAAGGGGGAGAAAGTAAAGGAAGTGAACTTGTACATTTTATTCACTTATCGTATTGGCCATTATATGATTATCAGAACTAGTTTTTCTTGGGAATCTAGAACCCTGAAAGACTTCTCTTGTACAGATAAGCCTCGATTTACGACGCTTCTATTTAGGAATTTCGATTGAAGGACCATAATTTTTGAACACCTTTTGATTGATATACGACACTTGGATTCGTTTTAAGGACCAACATTTTTTTTGCGCATGCGCAGTACATATTTTGACTATCACGGTCGCATTTCGCGCGTCCTTTTTGTCCACACGCACAGTCCATAGTGTATTCGCGGGTAAATCCAAGCATTTGAACTGGCCAATAGCATGTCGCCACGTCATTGTTTAAAAGCCAGCTTATTTTGAAGCGACACTACGCCAGTATTACAGTAATTTCCAAACATTCCCGAGCGATTTACAGCCTCTACTACGTTTCTACCAAGTCGGGGAAGAGACAGCAGTAAGTGAAATGAGCAGCAGCGGTAATACCACTAGTGGCCAGAAACCCCGCAAAGTCATCACTTTAAATACCAAATTGAAGGTGATAAAGCGCATCAATTCTAGTGAAAAAGGTACGGACATCGGGAGGGCTTTAGGGCTAGCTAAATCGACGTTGGCTACTATAAAACAGAATCAGGACAATATCCTGGCAAGTTCAAGGTGTGTTACAGCTACAGGTGCAAGCAGATTAGCAAAACATAGTAGTGATGTGATGGAAAACATGGAAAGAATGCTGAGTGTCTAGATTGAGGATCAGAACCAGCGTAATATACCATACAGTTACCCCAAGTACCCCTTCTTGCCGATGTGTGTTAATTTATGTGTTATGTTGTGTGTTTTTTTTGTGTTATTTAGTGAGTTTATGGTCTGAAAATTTTGTGAAAAGAACGCATCTCTGGTTATATAATAGATTGCATGGGAAATTGCGTTTCGATTTAGGAAGTTTTGATATACATACAGTTTTTCAGGAACGTAACCCCGTCGTAAATAGAGGTTTACCTGTACCATATTAAAATTCCACAAGCATTTGCACATAGGTCTTGACCATTAAAGTAGACTGTTTTCGTACATGCCAAGGATACAGGCCACTCGGCCTAACCAATCCGTGCCAGAGTTCATATTCCACTTGAGTCAGTTTCTCCGCTCCCACCTTATGGAATGCCATCCCTCAATCCCTCCGTTTCGCCTCTTCCCTTTCCTCTTTCAAGGCCGGTTTGAAGACTTTCCTCTTCGATCGTGCCTTTTGTTCCACCCCGAACTCTTTTACCTCCCCTTCGTGTTTCACCCCTTCCCAAACACTCCCCTCCCAGCTCGGGTCACACGCCTCTTGTTCAGCGCCTTGGGACGTCCTCCCGACGTGAAAGGCGCTCTATAAATGTAAATTGTTGTTGTTGTTGTTGAGTCTTCACCCATTTCTTACTTCCTCCCAAACCTTTCAATTCCCTCCTCCATCATATGATGGTCTAACTTCCTCTTGAATAAATCTACACAATCTAATTCACTGCTTCCTGAAGCAGTGAATCAGATTTGTTTCCAAAAGAATACAGTAAAACTCATTTGATCTGTATAAATTGTATAATCGCCAAAGTCATACCCCTGCCAAAATCCTGGTCAAGGGATTATTCTATGCATTAGAATAAATCATACTTTGCATCAGTCAAATTAAATGTATGGTCCCAAATGATGCGACGTATGTAAGGTTTACTGTATTTGAAATGTGTTTTCTCTTCTGTGACCATGGGTTTAAATCCACCTCACACATAGGATAGCAGCCTTCCTCTCCGTCGCTCTCTCAGCTGACGATCTGAAATTGGTTTTTTAATCCTTGCATTTGATAATGCCTTTCACATCAGCGGTCACACAGCACTAAATAGGATTTACAGTGAAGCGCAGTGACTGCATTTTTGTTCGCAAACGTAGCAGTGAAATTCCACAATTCCACAGCAATGTCCACAACAGCCAGTTTGGGTGCATGTCAACTGCATTCCTAGGGCTACAAGTGCCCCACTTAAGGGTGTTATTTAAAAACGAGTTGTTGTTGTAATAATAATCTTTGCGTTTGATATAGCGCTTTTCACATCTTATCGATGTCTCAAAGTGCTTCACAGAATATACTGTAAAGTGAATTGACTGTATATTTGTAGGCGAAACGCAGCAGCCAATTGCGCACAGCAGTGTCCCACAAATAGTCGTGGATTGAAATAACCAATTTTTATCATCGTGGTTTTTTTTGGATGGATTATAGTGCATAAAGCAAAGAGTAAAAGCTTACATTTGATCTTGAATTTCAGTCAGTTACAGCCTGTGAACGTCTATCTTAATCCATCTTACTTTTAGGGTTTCAAGTGGTATCAGAAAAGGGATAATTGGTTAGTGGCGGTTTAGAGTTAAAAGCAAAGTCGCTTTTTGATCCTCAATCTAAGTGAGATGCACGGAATTCACTGGTTTGGTTTGGATGGGTTTTCACACTTGTCAAGACACCTGTCAAGAACCAAAAACAAAGTCCTTCCATGTTAGCTCTTCCCATCCTTGTGAAGCAAACATCATTGTGCCGGATAAATTCCGGTTAATCGAATGCAGACCTTTTTTTGAGGTGCTGGTTATACGGAAGTTACGGTTGATCGGGTCATGGATAAACGGGCTTTTACTGTAGTTTTTTTATGTTAACAGTGAGTAGGTGTCACAATACGGGTGCATTTCTTAAATATTTACAGAATACAGAAGGTATTTTAAAAGTTGATATGTTCTTTATAGTATTCGACAAATGGGAACCTATTTTATCTCCCTCACCCTCTGGAACCCATTCCCGCAGTCTCTCCACTCCGCCTCATCCTCTGCCTCCTTCAAGGACCCACCTCAAGGCCCTTTCTCTTTCACTGTGAGTTTGATCAAGCTCCATCCTACCCAATCCCTACCCCAGCTTGGGTCCGAAACACTTGTCTGTCCAGCGCCTTGGGACGTCCTCTCGATGTGAAATGAACTGTAAAAATGTAATTTTGTTGTTGTTATCTGAAAAAATCGATATAGCAGTCCTGCTTAAAACCAGTTAAAGTATGAGTAAGAGAGGCTCTATCTGGGTGCAAACTTTTTTACTCAAGTAGAAATAAAGGGGAATAAAACACCTTCCAACAGAAAGGAGGGAAGCATTTCAGAATTAATTTGACTGTAACTGAAAAAATTCACCTTAGAGTTGCTCATTTTAGATTTACATGTTTTGAGTGAATGATTTTTTAAAAAGTCTGCATGTGTGTGTGTGTGTGTGTGTGTGTGTGTGTGTGTCTGCATGTGTTATATATATTATTACCTGTCTGTTGGTGCAAACTGCCTTATGCGCTACTTGTTTGTATCCCTCTGCTGACACTATTCTGAAGAACCCTTATTTTAGTTAGTGGAAAAGGAGCGGAATTTTTTTCATGTGCCCACACTGGGACATCTCCCCAGGTCGGGAACGTTGTATGTGTGTAAGTATGTATAAGAATAATAATGGATATAAATACTCCCAGAGCGATCCAGGATTTCACAGGTGGGGTGGTGATGGCAAGGTTGGGGCGATGTGTGGGATGGTGGGGAGGAGGGCAAAGGCGGAGGCAGACCTGCATCATTTATTACAAAAGTGAAATAATTAAAAGGTTAAAAAAAGTTAAATATCAAAATTGTTTTTTAAAAAAATCAAGAACAGAATGTTCAAAATATATGTGCTTTTATTTACCGAACATATTCACAATGCTGAGGAAAATAGCTGATTGCTTACATGTTGTCTGATCTATTTATTTTTTAACTTGATCAAAATCTATATTCTTATATATTTCACGTATACATATTTGAATTTCATGCCATCTCATAATGAATCCTCATCCAGCAGCAAATTAAAAGCAAAACTGAAAAAACTCTTAGAGGTTTATCAATATCCATTCGAAGGCTCAGTCTGTCCCTATCACTGTCAGCCACTGTCACAAAGATATTTTGCTTCGTAATAAGTATATAAACGTAGCAAACAGTTTCCATTCTTTTCACCTCCCGATGTGAAAGGCGCTTTATCAATGCAATTTTGTGTTTTGTTGCTGTTGTTAATGTAGGAGGAGGAGATAATAATAATAATTCTTGCATTTGATATAGCTCCTGATCATGTCTTTGAGACTTCTCAAATCACTCATAATCATGAGAAAATTACAGAACACAGCTCCTTCCCTGCCAAAAGGTTATCAACCTGAAACGATAACCCTCTCCTTTCCTCTCTCCTTAGATGCTGCTCAATGTCCCCAGCGAAATCTATATTTATTTCAGATTTCTTAATGATACCGGTATCAGGGATAACAATAACATTCCAGATAACAAAAAGTCAGTGGAAGTCTGATACAAATATAATATCTACCTTTTAGCCCTCAAAATAAGGACAATACTAAAGGTAGGTATTAGGACTTCATTTCTAAGCTTCTATTGATCTTTAAACATGATGGAAAACAATTTAAAATTAAAGTAAATACTTTGGTCTTGGGTGGGGAGAGGGGTTTCTGCCTCCTTGCTTTTACAAAGTCTAACTACACCAACATTTACAGTTCAAAGCAGAACAAAACAGAGAAAGGAATCTTGCCGGACTGCGGTGGGTGGGGCGAAAGAATAAAAACAAGTTTTGTAAGTTTGGTTTCCAAATTGATTTGTTTCCCCAGCAGCCACAAGCGAGACTGAAATTCTCGCTACCACTAGTTGGCAAGCAGTCGTTTGTGAACCTCTGCAAATTTATTCTCAGCAACGAAACTGAGACACCATGCGGCGTGGAGGGCGCTATATAAATCCAAGTTGTTGTTGTAATTACGCTCCTGTTGCCCATTAAAAACTGCAGTTGAATAGAAAAGTAGAGTTTGACATTTGGCCATAAAAATAATTAAATACGACAACTATTAATTATTTATTTAGCACCTTTCATGTCGGAGCACTTCACCAGTGACAAGGTTCGGGATTCTTGATTGAGAGACTGTATAGGGAAGTTCGGGGTAAAGGTTTCCTTGTTCAAAACAATATTTTCTAATGTTCTCCCGTCGCCAGCTAAATACAGTCTCTATCCTCTGTTTAGTAGTTTTATGGATAATATAGAGAATCTTATTTTCTAATTTCTCTACTTTTTACGCCATTTCTATTTGGTCAACCTGTGTGTGGTGAGCCTTGTTCAATCTGTTCGATCTTTTCTCAATGTGTTTGCCAGTGGTTAGAAGTCATGGGAGACCAGCTTCATAGTGAGATAGGCTCAGCATTACTCCCATTGAGACCATGACACAACAGGGATGTTCAATGTCTAGTCAGCCTACACTCCTGTTGTCAGTGCAGTTTGGCCAACCTCACAGTGTACCCCGTCTCTTAACATCTCGTCTGGCAGGGTATACCAGGGTATTTATTGTTAAAACAACAAATTTTGTTGTATTTTGTTGTTGTTTGATTCCTCCCCCTTGCCCACTGGCCTTCCCCACCCCATCTTCTTCTTTTCTCACTCCCTTTCCCCCTTTCCCTCTTCCCTCCCTCTTCCCCTTTCCCCCTTTCTCCCTGATTTTAAGCCACCACCTCCTTTCTCCCCTCTTTACCCGCTTTCTCCCCCTTTTCCTCCCTGATTTTACCCCATCTTTGCCTCCCTCTCCCCCCTTATCCCATTCATTTCTCCCCTGGCCCCACTTCCACGACTGTTTGTGGGACACTGTTGTGCGCAATTTGTCTGCCGCTTTTCGGTGAATTTTCCTACTTTCCTTCCGCCAACCACATTCCCTCCTCCCCCTGCTCTGATCCCTACCTCTTCTCCCCCCTTTCTTCCCTCTTATCTTCCCCCCCCCCCCCCCCCCCGCTCTGGTCCCAACATTGGGACGTTATTGTATTCTCTGAAGCTCTTTGAGATTTGATAAGACGTGGAAAACGCTATATAAATGTAAGGATTATTATTGTTATATTGGTATCCACCAACACACTTCAGATCAGGAACTTGGCAAAATCAATTAGCCTCCCCATCCTATTTTTAAACAATTGGTCCCTTAATCCACAACTGTTTGCGGGATCTGCTGTGTGCTGCCGCGTTTCGTCCACAGAATGCACAGTCAATTCTCTTTACAATATATTCTGTGAAGCATTTTGATACGTCTCAACGACATGATAATGTAATACATGAAATGCAAGGATTATTATTTGCATTACTTCCAGAGGGAGAGCATTTCGGCATTTTGTTGATCTGATCATTGTTTTGACACTAGAAACTCATGTGAGTAATTTTAACGTTACATTTCTTGAGTGACTTGATTTTTTTTAATACAAAAAGGGTATTCCAACTGCCCCTTTGCTATATCCACTTATCTAAGGGAATAAGCTGCTCACAGACTTTTACTAGGAGGTAATGCGGCCCTGAGTGAAATTGTTTTTCATCTCTGAGAAAAGCTTGTGAAACAATCCTTTTTTTAAAAAAAAATCTTCCTTTTTCCCAGTTTTCGCCACCTATTCATTCCTATCCATTGCGCAGCTAAAGAGAAGAGTTGGCAACATGGTTACCAGCTATTTCAGTCAGGGAATACCATTGAATGAATACGATCTTACCAGGTTAAACAACTGGGCTTTACAGAATCTACAGAATCTACAGAACAGGAGGAGGCCATTTGACTTGTGCCAGTTCTTTGAAAGAGCTATCCACCTGGTCCGCTCTCCCTGCTCAATTTTTCGACAGATGAGATCTTGAAGGGTCTGCGTTTGGATGGGTCAGTACGGGAAGATACCTTGGGAGGTTAGGGCCAATCTGGTGGTTTTTAAAGGAAAAGGGAAAATGAGAAAATAATAACCAAAAGTTGAATGTTTTACACAGGTGATGGGAGGGAACAGGTTTGATAGTCTGAATGTGAATGCTGGCTGGGACCGTGAGGAAGCAGACATGGAACTGGGGCTGGTGTTAAATATCTCTCCTTGACTAGGAGTGTAAGCTCCCAGGTTATTGGAGCGGGGGACGTCAGCCTGCTAACAGAGGTGCTTGTTTGGTTGGTTGGTTAAATATTGAAGTCCAATGTTGATTGGTGTTTGTGGGGAGGGTTCAGGGGCGGACGCTTTTGTATGCACTTGCTTCTGTTATTATGATCATGGTTTGAACAGTACGATGTGGAAGCTCATCATGAATGACCTGGTTGATGTTTTGGATGCCGGAGGCTTTGATGAGGAAAATCAAATGATCCTCGTCGTCCCATGTGGCTTTCACACGCACAGGCAACTTCTAGTGGAATTTAATTGGTATGTGACCCTCTAGTGCACATCCAGGACTCTAGAGAACACCTGACACCACCTTTTGAGTCTTCACAGAGTCCTCTGGAATCCTGTTTGCTAATCCGCTCAAGGAGGCTGCAGCGGATTGTCTAACTGATTGACCACCTCCTCGTCCCCTCCACTCCACCAACGGTGGCTACGCTTTCAGCCATTATTCTCCGAAGCTTTGCAACTCAATCCCTTAATTCCTCTTTCCTTTCCTTTATATCACGGTCTTAAGACCTTCCTCTTCGATCGTGCGTAAGACCATCTCCCTCCCCCTGGCTCAGTGTTAAGCACTCCCAAGACACTGCCCCGTGAAGGGCGCTATATAAGTGCAAGTTGTTATGAATTACCTTTCACAATGATTAAGATGTGCGTTCCTGCTCGTAGCCTATTTGTGTTCTAGGTATATTCATGATATTTATAGGGTTATAATGCGTTATATTATTGGTGCAAGAGCTTGGGTCGGATAATACACAATTTTATCCATATCTAGAGTTCTTGGTATTCAGTATTGCCAGTCAATATCATTCACACTCATGTAAGTTAACCTTGAAGGTCAATCAATGGCAGTGGGGACGAGTGTAAAATATTTACTCGTCGTATTCTGACCAACATTTGTAAAGGTTCAGGCTCGTCGCCCTCCGTTCCAATCGCCCTTAAACAGCTGACACATTTCTTCTTCCTCCCCTCGGGTCTTTCCCTTTCATAAAAGTCACTGATTCATGCCAATCAAGGATCTCATTCTTGCAAGCCTCGGTACGATTTTAGTTTTAAAGACCTTTTTTATTCACAAGTCTCAATCTGAAAGATTTGGGATGGGATGGGGTGGTAAACCAAATGGAAATGTGTTTGAATTTTTGCTGTACAGTACAAATCTTTTCTTACTTGCCCTTTTTCTCTCTTCCCTAAATGACATATTTGGGCTTGACCAATTTACTTAACATTTTTTAAAAAACCCCTTCTGTCCCTCTAATCTTTGCACAGTCGTTTTGCTTTGCATGCCGAGTTGCCATCTTCAACGCAACTTAAAATAAATTATTGTTAAGATGTACTACTGATGGTATGGAATGTATTTTGAAATTTTTGACGTCCAGGCCCTTTTTAATCTGGCCTTGAGTTGCACCTTCTCTTGTTTTTTCTCTCTCTCTAAAAGTTGTACTTTGTAATAACTGGAACATGCTGATCCTAGAAAGGTGAATTTGAGGTTATTATTGTTCAGTGTCCTCTTTGTTTACCAGTGTATATACTAATGAAGCAGGCATCAAAAGGGGTACCTACAGAATTCTGATAAAATAATTTGTGTCTGCCATTTGCAAACATTTTTGGCCTCGCGATCTCTGATCAGTTTACGCAGAAAAATATATGTACAAAGCTTCATTTTGACTCTTGGGATTTACGCTCAATAGACTGTTTTTTGCTTAGTCTGGACTAGAAATAAGTTAAATGAAGCAATGTTTTTTATATAATTAAGATTAAAGAGTTATTTTGAAGCCCTGCATTTACAAAGCAAGGATTACCCCTTTGTACATTGTCTGCAGTAGTTGTGCTCACAGACACCAAAGATTAACTAACTGATAGCTTTAGGCTTTTGACTGTTTCTGCTCTCGAATTAACCACTTGACTTCAATGTCCTTCTGTAATACATTTATAGAAACTAATTAATAAATAATTTGTTTCCAAACTATTATGTTTTGTTGTGTGTTTTTTCTGTTTAAGGGATTAATCATAATAATCCTGGCATTTGATATAGTGTTGTTGATATATTTGATATAAATCAAAATTGTTGTTGTTTTTGAGACATCTCAATGCGCTTCACAGGATACCCTGTGATTTTTATGGGCGAAACACAGCAGCCAATTCCACATGACAGTGTCCACAAACAGTCGTGGTTTGATTGACCAAATTATTATCATTCACAGTATTTATTTTGGAGGGATGATTACCCTTCAGAAAGCCATCAGTCAATTGACTTGACAAATGTTTATGTTTGACAAAAACTGATTGCTGAGTGCAAACCTATATTATACGACAATCTATTTTTAAATGTTTCAGATATCCAGCATCTGCAGTATGTTTATTTTAAATATCTGTTTACCTATAGATTACTGCTGGGTAAAGGGGAGTGCGGAATAAAGAAACTTGCCTAAGATTTCCCCTGCCTGGGAATCGAACCTGGGTCCTCTTCTCTCTTGCCATGCGAGTACTCGAATCACTAGAGGTGATTGAAGGCAATTTGAAGGTTTTGTCACGTTAGTGAAACGCTTGGATATTGGAGGCTGACTCCATGTGGACACAATTTAATAATAACTTGACATAAATATCTTTTTTGGAGGGGGGGGAGGCGGGGAGAGGGAGAAGAGGGGTGAAGCAAGTTGTACACAGTTACCCTGAAAATTCCACCTTTGTAATAATGAGAAGAATCCATGCATTTGATACTCAAAGCTGCTTCACAGGATTTCAAAATGGACAATACAGTATATAGTAATAATCCTTGCATTTGATATAGCGCTTTTCACATCTTATAGACTGTATCTCAAAGCGCTTTACAGAATATACTGTAAAGTGAATTGACTGTATATATGTGGACGAAACACGGCAGCCAATTGCGTATAGCACTGTCCCACAAACAGTCGTGGATTGAAAAACGACCAATTTATTATTATTTATTTTTGAGGGATTATTATCAGGCGTGTGGAGTAAGGAAACTTGCCCAAGGTTTCGCCCCGACCTGCCTGGAATTGAACCCAGGTCTCTCGCTTGTAAGGCTTTGATTGCAACAGCTCCCCCCCCCCCCATGTCTTTATTCTTCTCTAAAGGTTTATGCTGGGCTGGAGAGGGGAGTAGTGGGGAGGGAAGAGGATCCACCACTTAGCTCTGCTTCCCCCCCACCACACACATATGCTTGCTGCTGGCCCAGGCACTCGTTTGAACAAGCACTCTTCATGTCCGAGCTAGAGTCCTGTAGCTCAGTGGTTAGAGCACTCACCTTACAAGCGTGAAACCTATGTTTCGAATCCAGGCAGGTCAGGGCGAAACCTTGGGTAAGTTTCCTTACTCCTCACTAGGGTCCGTCGATATGGAAATTTTCCGATATCGATATATCGGTGGGCTCGTATCGATATATACCGATATATCGATACCACCGGTTTTTTTTTATCCTGTGTATGCGCGCGCATTCGGAGCTTCGCGCGCATTCCGGTGTGCGCACGCATTCCGATATGCGTGCTCTAGGCCCAGGAGGTTTGCAATGCCGGCGACAAGGTAAGTTGAAAAAGTTTTATATTATACCGATATATCGATATTTTTTTGATACCAAATTTTTCGATATACCAATATATTTGAATTTCTAATATCGACATATCGATATGAAAAATTATACCAATATAACCGATATATCGCCAGACACTACTCCACTCACTCCTAATAATAAACCCTCAAAACAAAGCTACAATTAATTGGCCATTTAAATCCACGACTATTTGTGGGACGCTGCTGTGTGCAATTGGCTGCTGCGTTTCCCCCACAAATGTACAGTCAATTCACTTTACAGTATATTCTGTGAAGCGCTTTGAGACATCTAGAAGATGTGGAAAGCGCTACATCAAATGCAAGGTTTATTATTATCCCAGAGCCACTGAGAAAGACTGTTCAACCCTGTGGTTCCCTGTCCTTGTCTTATGTCCAGGAAGTTGGGTGATGGTCATTAATTGACCAGATAATAATAATAAAAACAAAACACAAAATACTACAGGTGCTGGGAATCTGAAACAAAAACAGAAATTGCTTTTCATCTTATACATGCTCCCTCTGGGCGATGTCATCCGCAAACATGGGGTAAACTTCCACATGTATGCGGACGACACCCAGCTGTACCTCTCTGCCTCATCCCTCAACCCCCAGACTATCGATGTTCTGACAGCATGTCTGTCCGACATCGAGTCCTCGACGAGGGACAATTTCCTCCAATTGAACGTGAGCAAGACCGAGGCCCTCGTGATTGGCTCAACCCAGTGCCTCCGCACATCGGGCGCTGCCAGCCTCAACATCCAAGGCTGTACTCTCCACCTCACAAAGCCAGTCAGGAACCTCGGCATCACGTTCGACCCCAAACTCTCCTTCCTCCCCAACATCCGTGCCTTGACCGGCACTGCCTATTTCCACCTGCGCAACATTGCCAGGCTCCGCAATTATCCAGCATCTGCAGTATTTTAAACAAAACACAAAATACTACAGATGCTGGGAATCTGAAACAAAAACAGAAGTTGCCGGGGAAACTCAGCAGATCATGCAGCATCTATGGAGAAAGGAAAATTAGTCAACGTTTCGGGTCTACAACCCTTCGTCAGAATGGGGCTTGTTTGGAGGGAGAGGTTAGAAGGGAGAGGCAGGACATGGAAGGCAAAGGAGACAAAGAAAAAAGAAAAAGAGTGTGTTAACTGATGGGTTGAATATGTGATAACGACTTCAGGGGGAGAAATAAAAGGGGAATGGATTTAAACAAAACTGGGGAGAAGAGGTGTTTGATGGTGGTAGAACAGACAAAACACCAGGGAGGCAAGGGGTGTCTGGAGTTATGATTGAGATGGGAGAGGGAGGGCGGTGGGGAAGAAAAGGGGAAACTCTTATGGCTTGAAATGGCTGAAATCAATGTTGAGGCCGGATGGCTGTAGTGTCCCCAGTAGACAGATGAGTTGCTGTTCCTCAAGCTTTCGCTGTGAGTCACTGGAACAGCGCAGGAGATCATGGATCGAAAGATCAGCCTCTGAATGTGAGCGCAAGTTGAAATGGAGGGAGACTGGAAGATCAGGGTTGACCTTCCGTACAGAGCGAAGATGCTCTGCAAATCGGTCTCCCAGTCTGCGCTTAGTCTCCCCAGTGTAGAGACCACACCGTGAGCAGTGGGTGCAGTAACTACATTGGTGGTAATACACGTGAACCTCTGTCTTACATGGAAGCTGTGTTTTGGCCCCTGGAGAATGGTTTGGATGGAGGTGAAAGGGCAGGTATTACATCTCCTGCGCTGGCACGGGAAGGTGCCAGAGGAAGGAGAGCAGCTGGTGGTGCTAACAGTGGAGTGGACCAAAGAATCCCGGAGGGAATGGTCCCTTCGGAATGCGGAAAGGGGAGGGGAGGGAAATATATCCTTGGTGCATGGGTCACGTTGCAGGTGACGGAAGTTTCTACGGATGATGTGTTGAATAGCGAGGCTGGTAGGGTGGTAAGTGAGGACCAAGAGGACCCTATCACGATTCTGCGATGGGGGGGAAGGGGTGAGGGCGGAGGTGCGGGAAATCGGACGGACTCGGTCAAGGGCCTTCGCTACCATGGTTGGTGGGAATCCTCGGTCGAGGAAAAATGCAGAGATCTCAGTCGCTCTGGCATGAAATGTTGCATCGTCAGAGCAGATGAGGCAGAGGCGGAGGAACTGAGAAAAGGGGATGGTACCTTTGCAAGAGGCCGGGTGGGATGAGGTGTAGTGAAGGTAACTGTGGGAGTTGGTGTATGTATAAAAGATGTCTGTGGACAGGCAATTGCCTGAATGTAGAGATGGTGAAATCAAGGAAGGGAAGTGTCAGAGATGGTCCATGTAAATTTTACGGAGGGGTGGAAGGTGGAGGCAAAGTTTACAAATGCCTCTAGCTCACTTCGAGAGCAGGAAGCAGCCCCAACACAGTCATCAATGTACCGGAGGAACAGGTCGGGGAGCGGGCCTGAGAAGGACCGGAACAAGGAGTGTTCCAGGTGGCCAACAAACAGACAGGCGTAGCTGGGACCCATGCGGGTTCCCATGACAATGCATTTTACCTGGAGGAGGTGGTTGGAGTTAAAAGCGAAGTTGTTCAATGTCAGAACAAGTTCAGCCGGTGGAGGAGGGTGGATACCCTTAGATTTTTAATAATACTAATCCCTGCATTTGATACGGCATCTTATCATGTCGTTGAGATGTCTCAAAGCTCTTCACAGAATATACTGTAAAGTGAATTGACTGTATATTCTGTGGGAGAAACACAAGTGTCCCACGCGGCAGTGTCCCACAGACAGTGATGTTTTTTGTCCCTCTCTGTTAACAGGCCAGGATTGAATGAGTGACCAAATTATTTATTTTATTTGAAGGGAATTATTAATTCTGGAAAATGATCCACTCATCAATTTAACAACCAGGTTCCTACTTACTCCTTGGCAAACAGAGGAAACTTGCCTAAGATTTTGACCGGCCCAGAGAATCGAACCTGGGTCCTCGCTCACAAGGTGAGCGCACTAACCAATACTCTACAGGATTCCACAAGATGATTGAGAGCTCATTGGCTTTGTTTCCCCCATTAAAAATTTACATTTATTTACATAATATATACACACACACACAACTTTACGAGACTCGTATCGCACTATCTTTGATAGATGGAATTTTGCAGAGTGGCTTTTCTGAAGCACTCGGCTCTGAATTCAGATTCCTCCAGCCCCCAACCCCCCACCCCTCTACCCCAATAAAAATAAAAAACCCAGCAGCAGCAAAACTTAATAATAATTATCATTGCTTTCGATATATCATGCCGTTAAGACATCTCAAAGCGATTCATAATCTATCCTTCACACAGTATATGGTAAAGTGGATTGTCTGTGCATTTTGCCCACAATCATGTACAGGTAGACAGACCCCACTTAACGTCGTAGTTTGGTTCTTGAAAACTGCAACTTTAAATGAAACGACGTTAAAACAAATACATTTTTCCCATAAGAATGAATGTTAAAAACTGGAGTTAGGCTCCTTTGGATATTTTTCATCAAAATGTTCCAAACAAAAACATACTCGCTCCCTGCCTGCCTGCCAGCCCTGCCTTCCTGTCACTCTCCCAGCCTTCCTGTCACTCTCCCAGCCTTCCTCTCACTCTCTTGACAGGCGGGTCCTAACGCCATCGTGCCCCCTTTGCACCCGCTGACAAACGACATAATAACGAACATCGCAACGTTAAATGAATAGATGTTCTCAATGTATCAGCAACGTAATAACGGCAAAACGTTAACCGAGGTGACGTTAAGCGGGATCAATTTGCTTTACAGTGTATTCTGGTGAAGCGTTTTCAGAGTCTCGAAGATGTGATAAAGCTCTATAATCAAATGCAAGGATTATTACTGCTATTGTGGGTGATAATTTGAGAAATGTTTTTAAAATTTCTGGGAAAAAATGTTGGTTGAAAATTTGAGGATGTGATGGGACGGTGGGCGTGGGTTGGCAGAAACAGAAACAATCTCCACGGACTACAAAGCCTGAGTGTCCTTGATCATGGTGGTGCTGACAAGACATCTGGAAGGTGATCTTGTACAGATACGGCTGCCCGTCCTTCAGGCCCACATCGAAGACGTTGTCCACCTCCGACTGGGTGGGCATCTTGGGGAGGTAGTTGTGCCGGGTCATGACTTCCACATTGTTGATGATCTTCTCGCCCACCTTTTCCCAGAAGATCTGCCTCTCCTGCTCATTGGCCAGGTGGACCACGTTGGTCTTGAAGGTCCAGACCTCAGGGCTCTGTCCTCGGTCTCCTCCTCTTCACCCTTTACATGCTCCCCCTCAGTGACATCATCCGCAGACATGTAGTAAATTTCCACATGTATGCGGACGGCACCCAACTCTAACTTTCCGCTTCCACCCTCAACTCCAGGACTACTGGCGTTCTGCAGAGCTGCCAACCTTCAGGGAAGATTTTCAGGAAGGTTTGTTACATGTTCAGGAAGGATTTTGTTATTGCCTCTATCACTTCAGTATCAGCCAGGGCTCGACATTAACAGGCATCCAGGCAACCTGGACACCTTAACTTTGCGCGTCCACGATTTACATCCGTTTTTAACATTTTCAAGTTTCACTCCTCCAAACAAGGGACCGCATTCATCTGCGTATTGGTGTGTATTCATCCGCTCTGCGGTTCCCACCTATCAGCATCTTTACTACCCCATGTGGTCTAGCTGTACTCGTGAATCTACAGGTACTGTGTGTGTGCGAACAGCTAGCCAGTTAGGGACCTAGGTGTCTTGTTCAACCCTGAATTGTCCTTCCTCCCCCACATCCGCACCGTGACCTGTACTGCTTTCCACCATCTTCGCAACATCACCAGACTCTGCCACTGCCTCACCCCTCAGGCTGCCGAAACCCTCGTTCACGCATCCGACACATCAAGGCTCGACTATGGAAACTCCCTCCTCGTTCAGCCTTCCCGGTTCTTCCCTTCACAAGCTGCAGATCATCTAGAACTCTGTAGCTCGTGTCCTCACCTGCACTAAGCTCCGTGACCACATCACTCCCACCTTTCAGCCTCTCTGGCCCCACACTCTGGAACTCCATCCCAATCCCTTCAACTCGTTCTTTCCCTCGCCTCCTTCACGGACGGTCTCAAGACCCTCTTTGACCGTGCCTTCTGCCGCCCGCCCAACTCTCACTCCCCTCTTGGGGGGGGGGGGGGGGGGGGCGCGGGAGGGCGAGAGAGAGAAAAGGATTCTTGTTAATATATTTTGTATATTGCCTTACAAAGTGTGAGACCTGTGTTTCAAATCCAGGCAAGTCAGGGCAAAACGTTGAGCAAGTTTCCTTACCCCACACGCCTAATAATAAACCATCCAAAACTTAAACAAAAATTGGTCATTTTAATCCACAACTGTTTGTGGGTCACTGCTGTGCGTAATTGGCTGCCACATTTCGCCCACAAACATACGGTCGATTTACTTTGCAGTAATGTACATTCTGTGAAGCCTTATTTTACAAAGAATAATTTGCTGAACATCTTCTTTAAAAACAAAAATGTTGTTAATATTACAGTACAGTATATAGTTTTTACAAAGGATAATTAAGCTTTTTGAAGAACGTCTTTCAAGGAATATTTATCTCCCTCAAAGTTTCTGTCATTGCCGTGACAGTTGGTGTACAAACAATATTTATACAGTACTGTATATAATTATTTTTAAATTTAAAAAAAGATTTATGGATATACTGTACTAATGATCATATGAATATTTGATTTTATATATTAAAAAAGAGGGTATATAAAATAAACATACTAATAATCATACGAATATTTGATTATATATGAATAATAATATCTTTATATATAAAGATAACAAAACATTTGACTTTTTTTAAGATGAAAACCTGGAAAACAAATGTTTTGTCAGAGGCCTTCACACACAGCCAGAGAGAGTCAGGCAGACACACATAGAAATACTGTACAGCCACACAGAGAGACACACAGGCACACACAGCCACATACACAAATACAGAGACACACACACACACACAGCCACATACACACAGCCACATACACAAATACAGAGACACACACACACACAGCCACATACACACACACACACACAGCCACATACACAAATACAGAGACACACACACACACAGCCACATACACAAATACAGAGACACACACACACACAGCCACATACACAAATACAGAGACACACACACACACAGCCACATACACAAATAGAGACACACAGGCACATACAACAACAAAATTGTCTCCCCCCCCCCCTCACTGTCCCTCTCTCCTCCCACCCCTCTATCTCCCTTTCTCACTCCCTCCTCCTTCTCTCCTACATTCCCTCTCTCTCTCCCTCTTCCTTCTCCCCCTGCTCCCTCCATCCCTTCTCTCTCACTTCCTCCTCCCCCTCTCCCTCCTCTCACTCCCTGCCTCCCTCCCACTCCCTCCTCCTCCCCCATACCCTCCATCTCTCCTCCCTCACCCCATCTCTCTCTCTCTGTCTCCTCCCTCCCTCCCTCCTCCCTCTCTCTCTCCTCCCTCCCTCCCTCTCTCCTCCCTCCCCTCCCTCCCTCTCTCCTCCCTCCCCCCCTCCCTCACTCTCTCCTCCCTCCCTCTCTCCTCCCTCTCTCCTCCCTCCCTCTCTCCTCCCCCCCCTCTCTCCTCCCCCCCCCTCTCTCCTCCCCCCCCCTCTCTCCTCCCCCCCCTCCCTCTCTCCTCCCCCCCCCTCCCTCTCTCCTCCCCCCCCCCTCCCTCTCTCCTCCCCCCCCCCTCCCTCTCTCCTCCCCCCCCCCCTCCCTCTCTCCTCCCCCCCCCTCCCTCTCTCCTCCCTCCCTCTCTCCTCCCTCTCTCCTCCCCCCCCCTCCCTCCTCCCCCCCCCTCCCTCCTCCCCCCCCCTCCCTCCTCCCCCCCCCTCCCTCCTCCCCCCCCCTCCCTCTCTCCTCCCCCCCCCCTCCCTCTCTCCTCCCCCCCCCTCCCTCTCTCCTCCCCCCCCCCTCCCTCTCTCCTCCCCCCCCCTCCCTCTCTCCTCCCTCCCTCTCTCCTCCCCCCCCCTCTCTCCTCCCCCCCCCTCCCTCTCTCCTCCCCCCCCCCTCCCTCTCTCTCCTCCCCCCCCCTCCCTCTCTCCTCCCCCCCCTCCCTCTCTCCTCCCCCCCCCTCCCTCTCTCCCCCCTCCCTCCCTCCCTCTCTCCCCCCCTCTCTCCCTCTCTCCTCCCTCCCCCCTCTCTCCTCCCTCCCCCCCTCTCTCCTCCCTCTCTCCTCCCTCCCCCCCTCTCTCCTCCCTCCCCCCCTCCCTCACTCTCTCCTCCCTCCCTCTCTCCTCCCCCTCCCTCCCCCCCTCCCTCCCTCCCTCTCTCCTCCCTCCCCCCCTCCCTCTCTCCTGCCTCTCTCCTCCCTCCCCCTCTCTCTCTCCTCCTCCTCCTTCTCTCCTCCCTCCCCCCCTCTCTCTCTCCTCCTCCCTCTCCCAGTAACACACTAGCTTTCAGTCCTCACCTCTCCCATTCACACTGAGCTCCCTCTCCCTCCCTCCCTCCCTCCCTCTCTCTCTCTCTCTCTCTCTTTCTCCCTCCCTCCCTCCCTGTCTCTCTCTCCCTCCCTCCCTCCCTGTCTTTCTCTGTGGCCTGTGTGATATTCTCACTCACTGCACCAGCCTGTCCTGGGGCTCTATTCTCTCTCTATTCTCTCTCTCTCACTCTATTCTCTCTCTCTCTATTCTCTCTCTCACTCTATTCTCTCTCTCTCTATTCTCTCTCTCACTCTATTCTCTCTCTCACTCTATTTTCATACAAAAAGAAAAACTGCTTCCCTTTCTCCCCATTGCCTCTTTCTCTCCCTCCCTCTCATTCCCTCTCTCTCTCTCTCTCTCTCATTCCCTCCCTCTCATTCCCTCTCTCTCTCTCTCTCTCTCATTCCCTCTCTCTCATTCCCTCTCTCTCTCTCTCATTCCCTCTCTCTCTCTCTCATTCCCTCTCTCTCTCTCTCATTCCCTCTCTCTCTCTCTCATTCCTCTCTCTCTCTCTCTCATTCCCTCTCTCTCTCTCTCATTCCCTTTTCCATTCACTCTCTCCCCCTCCCCCCCCACCTCCCTCCCCTTTCCCTCCAATTCTCACAACTCTCTTTACATTTCCTTCTCTGGTTTCCCTGCCCTCCCTCCCTCCCACTTTCTGTTCTCCTACAATTTCCCCCCCCCCCCCACCCTCTCTCTCCCCCACCCCAACCCTCTACCCCCCCTTCCCCCCTTCCCCGCGCCCCCAGCCTTAGCCTCACCAGCTGCTGCGTTACCCCCCCCCCCCCCCGCAGGTCACCATGTCAGATTGGGGGGAGCTGCTGGGGTCTGTCCTCCCGGAGGGTGGTTACTGGTATGGACTCCTGCTCCTGTTCCTGGCCTCTGTTTGCTTGTTGGCTCAGTACGGTGCCCAGCGCGCCCTGCTGTCTCACGGGCACAAGGCTGGAGCCAGAGGCTGCCCAGTCAACCAATCGTCCCCCCAGCTCTCCGCTGCCCTGTCCTGGCTCTTGTCCCTTCGGACCTGGCGTGGGGAGTGGCAGAGCGCGTGGGTCAGTGCCCTCAACCAGGCGGCGGCCAAGCACGGGGTAAGTAGGCTTGCGAAGCTGAGGGGTCAAAACGGATCGGAGAAGGAAGTATACCCGAGAGGAGGGTCCTGTAGTGGTGTCAGTGGTTAGCGAGCGAGAGGACTTACACAAGTTTCCTTACTCCACGCGTATCTCTTCGACCTATTGTCCCCCTATAAACCCCACCCCCTCCGCTCAGTGAACTCCCGTCTGCTCCATGAGCCCCCCCCGCCCTACCATCGGTGGACCGGCTTTCAGCCTCTCTGCCCTCACGCTCTGGAACTCCATCCCACAGTCCCTTCGCCTCGTTCCCTCCCTCGCCTCCTCCAAGGCCGGTCCCAAGACCCTCCTCTTCGACCGTGCCTTCTGCAGCCCTCCCAATTCTCTCCTGTCCCTCCTCCTACCCTGTCCCTCTCCCTGGCTGGGGTCCCGACCTGACTGTTCAGCACCTTGGGAAGTCCTCCCGTGGTCAATGACGCTCTATAAATATAATTTTGTTCCTGAGGTCCTCAAGGAATATATCGTAAAGTGAACAGGATGTGTATTTTGTGGGCGAAACGTGGCATAATTGTATATCGTAAACAGATTATTATTCCGGGAAGCGAGCCGCCAATCCACTGACTACCAGATTCCCACTCACTGCGAGTTAAACCCCATCCGTGGGGAACGAGGAAACTTTCCTGAGGTTTCTCCCCGCTTGGGAATCATACCCGGGTCCTCATTTGCGAGCAATCTGTCCAATACACTATAGGGCGAAGTATAGTGACTGATGAGAACGCATCTTGGCTGCCGTAATCTTCTGACCTCTTAAAACTACCCACCCTCCGCTCCCTTCCTGCACCCACTGAAACTCTATCCCTCAGCCTCATCTCCCCACTTATGCACCATCTCCGGAATAATCCATCCCAAAAAAACACAATAATAAAATCGGTCGTTTCAATCCACGCCTGTTTGTTGGGGGTCGCTGCTGTGCGCAATTGGCTGCCGCGTTTCGCCCACAACATACAGTCAATTCACGTAAGTATCTTCTGGCAAACGCTTTGAGACATTGATAAGATGTGAAAAGCGCTATATCAAATGCAAGGATTATATTTATCATACTGTATCTCAAGGCCTTTTTGATCATGCCTTCGGCCACACATCCACTTCCCCCATCATACCCAACCCCCCCCCCCCCACAGCCCATCCTCTTCATCCCAACCCTTTGCTTGGGCATGCATACACTTAACTGTGGCAGCACCTTGGGAGATCCTTCCGACGTGAAAGGCCCGTGTGTGAATGTAACTAATTTTTGTTAGAATTTAACATCCTCTAGTCTAGCCTCTAGCTTAGTGGTTAGAGGAGCTTAGTGGAGTCCCTGCAGCTTAGTGGTTAGAGCAACTTGCCTCTGCAAGTCAGAGGATCTGGTTTAATTCCTGGCCAGGGCCTCTGTTTATCTACCCAGCAGTAAAGCAGGAACCCGGTTGTTGGTTGATTAGCGGGTTGCTAATTATTGGTAATAATCCCTTCAAAAATGTTGTGATAATAAGAATATGAATTGGGTTACTCAATCCACGACTGACAGTGGCTGCACACCCACAAAACATACAATCAATCCAGTTAGCAGAATGTTTACTCTGTGAAGCGTAGTTGAGGTCTCGAAGACGTTTTCCAATTAGATGCTTTATCAAATGCAAAGATTGTTGTGACTATATTATTCTTGCGCTCCTGGTTATTTTACTCCAGTTGTCTATTTTGCCGCAAACAGAGTTCGTTCCAGTTAGCCATCGATCGGGTGGGTCCACATCGCTCGGCGCTCGCTCTCAGTCGAGTTAATATCATCGCCCAGTCAGAGCAGCAATTGGTGAGTTAAAAACCCTTTCTTCTCTTGCCTATGATACAGGAGCTCCTGTAGCTCAGTGGTCAGCACTCGCCTTACAAGCATGAGACCTGGGTTCGAATCCAGACAGGTCAAGGCGAAACCTTGGGCAAGTTGCCTTACTCTACACACACGCGCCTAATAATAATCCCTCCAAAAAAAACACAATAAGAAAAAAATTGGTCACTTGAATACACTACTGTTTGTGGGGACGCTGCCGTGTGCAATTGACTGCCGCGTTTCGCCCGCAAAAATTCAGTCAATTCACTTAATATTTTGTGAAGCGCTTTGAGATGTCTAGAAGACTTGAAAAACGCTATATCAAATGCAAGGATTATTTTTATTATTTATAGCCAGTACATGGTATATATTATCACTTTTATTTATATACTGATGTCTGGGGGTGTGGGTCTGCAGTTTCCAAGCTCCGCGGTGTTTTCCTTTCCCTGTTTAGCATAAAATCAGTTACTCACTTTTTTTGGTCAGGCTGACACATGCGGAAACTTACTGTGCTTTACAGTCTCAAAATCAAACTGAGAATTCCGTACATCCCAATGGGAATCCCAGAGATAGATTGTTGGAATGGAATGCTCCCTCTCTCTCTCCATCTCCCGGGAGGGACACACTGGGAATCCAGAGAGTGAGGGGCAAAATGACCAAAGGCCCATCTGCCTGTAGTGTAGTGGGATGGGTAGTGCCTGCCGGGGGACGTGAAGCAGGATGGGTCAGTGGGGTTAAAGAAGGTCACAGGGGAAGTTAGAGGAAGGGCGAGACTGTGGAGAGATTTTAATGAGTTTACAAGGTGATCGGAGTTGGTATGGGCAGGAGGAAAGGGATGAAGGAGGTTGTATAAGTTAGGATCAGTGAGGGTTAAGGTTATTTAAACGTCAGGTCTAGCTAGTCCTTAAGGCCCCCCCCCCACCCGCCCCATCCCCTCGTCTATGATGGAGGTAATGGTTGTGTGGGAGGGAATGGAGGCTGCAGAACTTCGGATGAGTTAGAGCTTGTAGGTTGGCAGGAGCTTGCAACTCGCTTTCGTTAAGCTTGTTAAAACCTGTGTGAACTTAAAATACCAGAGAGGGGATTTCCGTGGGAGAAATCATTGTGAAACACACCAAACAGGTGTGTTTCACAATGAACAAAAATTCTATTCTTTGGAAATTTACAGATAATCAACCTGTTTGTTGTCTCTTGGCAATTGACTTCCAAATGTGTATGAAGAGCTGAGCATCTCAACTGGTCATCCTCTTAAATTAAGAGTTATTTGTGGCATTGGTGCTCCCTAACCTCTGTGACCTGCTAACTCCATATAGACCTGTCCGGTCGCTCTGCTCAGCGGGCTCCGGCCTCCTCCATGTCCCCCACCATCAGCGGGCGAACCTTCAGCCTCTCTGCCCCTACACTCTGGAACCCCACCCCGCAGTCCCCTTGCCCAGGCTCTCTCCCTTGCGTCCTTCAAGGCCGGTCTCAAGGCCCTCCTCTTTGACCATGCCTTTGGTGACACCCATCCACCCTGCCCTCCACACGGTCTGATCCTATCTGGGGTCCAAATCAATGACTGTCCAGCACATTGGGACGTCCTCCCAACCTGAAAGGTTCTAAAGAAATGTAATGTTGTTGCTATTTGAATAAATTAAATGAGAGTTATTTAAGATTATGGTGTGTCCAGTATGACTTGATCTTTATACGTTATCCACAAATTCAATCTGTTTTACAGTGTATAAAGTTTGTCAGACAGTGAATTAAATGGGAAGCTATGTGGTTTTAGCTGATTGGACTCCCCGCAGTTACACCAAATTCATCCCCACAACAGATGGATGTGGTAATCAGTCTCAATAATAATAATGATAATAATGATCTTTGCATTTGATATAGTACTTTTCACATCTTATCAACGTCTCAAAGCGCTTCACATAATATACTGTAAAGTGAATTGACTGTATATTTGTGGGCAAAACGCGGCAGCCAATTGCACACAGCAGCGTCCCACAATCAGTCGTGGATTGAAGTGACCAATTTTTATGATAGTGTTTTTTTTTTGAGGGAATATTATCAGGCTTGTGGAGTAAGGAAACTTACCCACGGTTTCACCCTGACCTGCCTGGATTCGAACACAGGTTTCACCTTGTAAAGGCGAGTGCTCTAACCACTGAGCTACATACAGAGCTCCTGCAGATAAGCTGCTGCTTCACCTATCACGACCTTGCAAAGTAACCTTTTGCAATGGGCATTGTGGAGTCTCGTAGCACAATGGTTAGGGCGCTTGCCTTGCAAGGAAGAGGACCCGGGTTCGATTCCCAGGCAGGGCTGAACCTTAGGCATGTTTCCTTACTTCATCCATCTCTGTATACCTAACAATAAGTAGGAACCCTGTTGTTGGTGGTTTGGCGGATTGCGTTCTGGGGGAAATAAATAATAATTTGGTCACTCAATCCACGACTGTTTGTGGGACACTGTCTGTGTGTAATTGGCTGCTGGTGTTTCGGCCACAAAATACACAGTAAAAACACTTCGGTATATTCTGTGAAGCGCTTTGAGACATGGCAATGATGTGATAAGGCGCCATAGCAAAAGGAAGGATGATTATTATTATTAAGTTGCGGAAACTAATTATTCTCCACTATGTTTCCCTCAATGTTTTATGGGTTTTTTTGTTCAGGTTATGGGATGCCACGTGACTGGTGAGTGCGCTCAGTTTTCTATCAGCGTAACTCAGGAATCACCTGCGGCTATGGGAATGGAGTCCTTCAATGTTCAAGTGTCTCCACTGCACGCCCAGGTACATGGGAAGGGAGTTTCTCCTCATAACAACAACACCAACCACAAAATTACACTTGCATAGCGACTTTCACATCAGAAGGATGTACCAAGGCGCTGGACAGTCATTATTTCAGACCCGAGCTGGGGACAGGGAGGATGGAGGGAAAAGGAGTGATTTGGAGTGGCTGATGGGACCCTCAAAGAGCGGGACCTTGAAGGAGGCCAGGGAGGGGCCGAGGCGGAGGGACTGGCGGGATGGAGTTCCAGAGGTTGGGGGCAGAGTGGATGAAGACTCGCCCGCCAATGGTGGGGCGGGTGGGTCAGGGATCAGGGAGCAGCCGGAGTCGTCTGAGCGGAGGGGGCGGGCAGGTTGTTGAGAGGATAGAAGGTCATGGATGGGGCAAGGCAGGGGAGAGCTTTGAATGTGAGGACCAGGATCTTTAATTGGATCCTCTGGATGATGGGGAGCCAGTGGAGTCGGGCGAGGATGGGGGGAAGATGGGGGTCACGGAGCTTGGAGCGGTCGAGGACACGGGCCGCAGAGTTCTGGATTATCTGCAGCCTGCGGAGGGAGGAATTGGGGAGGTCAACAAGCAGGGCCATTTGCGCAGTGAAGTCTGGATGTACAGTCCCTCATCTTGCCAAAAATGAGAAGCAAACTCCTATATTGTCCGATGTTAGCAGTCTGTGCGCATGCATGTGGGAGAGGGGGAGGGGTGATGTTTTTATTATGTACGAGAGAGGACATTGAGATCGCTTTGCCCTCGGCACCTGTCACTCTCTTCCTTCCTCCACAGCTGGAGGTTCGCCTTCGAGAGACCGAGGACATTGTTCAGGTCACGTGGAGCCTGGTGAACTGTCAGTCCCTGAGTCTGAATATCACACCCCGAGTCAGGAGAGAGGTTGGTGACTGCAGAGAGCTTTCTGAAGGCTTCATTTAATTGACAAAGGCTAACGCTTGGTTGAGGCTCAGGTGTCTGGCCAGCAGTGGAAAGCTTAGTCCTGTAGCTCAGTGGTTAGAGCACCCTCGCCTTACAAGTGGGAGACCTGTGTTCGAATCCAGTCAGGTCAGGGTGAAACCTTGAGCAAGTTTCCTTACTCCACACACGCGCCTAATACTAACCTCACCAAAAAAAAAAAAAAATGATTATGCAAGGATTATTATTATTATATAAAGTGCTTTGAGATGTCCTTGCCACATGAAAGTAAATTGTATTGTATTTATTGTAATGTGTTCTCTGTGTCTCCTGCCTTTGTCAGGGATCCGAGGAAGAGGGAGCGACAGACCTGGAAACCATTCATACTCTCCTGCGGGACATGCTAACCTCGGCACAGCCCACAGTTATCCTGAATGTAAAGGCCGGACCCGCGAGGGAAATCCAAGCCAGTGTGAGTATTTTAATAAAAAATATAATCCTTGCATTTGATATCGCGCTTTTCACATCTTATCGGCATCTCAAAGCGCTTCACAGAATATATACCGTCAATTATATACACATATATATATATTTATGGGTGAAACGCAGCCACCAATTGTGCACAGCAGTGTCCCCACAAACAGTTGTGGATTGAAATGACCCATTTTTATTATTGTGGAGTGAGGAGGGGAGTTCCAGAGCCCCTGGGCGTAGTGCAGGCAGGGCCACCGATGGTGGAGCGGAGGATTCGAGAAACAAAAGTGGGGTCTCCCTGGAGGTAAACTGGCTCCATGGTGATACGAGCACTGTAGCTCAACGACTAGAGTGCTCGCCTCACAAGCGAAAGATCTGGGTTCGATTCCAGGCAGGGCGAAACCTTGGGCAAGTGTCCTTACCCCACACGCCCGATCATAATCACTCCCCAAAAAAATTTGGGCGACTTCAATCCATCTTTGTGGGGACGCTGCTGTGTGAAATTGGCTGCGCGCTTCGCCCACAAATATATACAGTCAATTAACTTCACAGTATATTCTGTGAAGCGCTTTGAGACGTCTAGAAGACGTGATAAGGTGCTATATCAAATGCAAGGATGATTATTATTACATAAAATAAATTATGTGTGTATTTATCATTTACTATAAATATAAAATCATATAAAATATAATACAATTTAATATAAAAATATATGTACAATCTGGAGCTCTCGCCACGCGAAAGGCCATTCGGATTTTTAAGGACTGAAGTGAATATATATTTGTTAGATCCGGGTATCAAAGGACACTGGGCAAAGGCAAGTAATTGGAGTTGAGGTACAGGTCAGCCATGATCTTATAGAATGGCGGAACAGGCTCGAGGGGCTGAATGGCCCCTTCAGTTTCTATGTAAAACTAAATTCAACCACAGCTGTTGCAAGTGTTCAAAGCATCTTATTGCAGAATGGATTGATTTCACAAATAGCACAAATCACTTAATGCCATGAAATCATCCATCTCTTTGACCTGCACATCCCTAGTCCCATCCACTCCACCACCTGTAGCCATGGTTTCAGCCACTATGCCCCGAACCTTTGGAAACCTCTGCCTAAATTCCTCCGCCTCTTGTGTCTTTTCCTTCACGTGAGACGTTAAACTGAGGTCCCTGTTTGGTTGAATGTTAAAGATCCCGTGGTACAACTTGGAAAGAGGAGAAAGGGAGTTTCTGTCTCCCGATGTCCCCAAATAAAATCGTCTACAGCTGTTTGTGGGCCATTGCTGTGCGCGCGCGCAAACTGGCTGCCGAGTTTCGCCAAAAAATATCCAGTCGCTGCACTTTGCAGCATATCCCGTAAAATACTTTGTGACGTCTCAACGATGTTAACCAGTCTCTATGTCAAGTGCAAATATTATTATTATTATTTATTATTATTAACACTTTCTCGACAGAGTACCAGACCATCCCATCTCACTTCTCTGGATGCTTAACTCTTTTGTGTTTAGAATTCGCTGACCTCGCAGGACCTGCTGAACCCTGACTCCTCGCTGGTCTCGTCTCCTCCAAAACCGCCCAGGGCTCATGAACGCAAACTGCTTGTGAAGATTATTAAAGTGGATGCTTTCCCTGTGTCTGCCGCTGCGGGTAGGGCCTCGACTGCAGGAGGCTTTGAGATGAGTTAATAACAATAATAATCCTTTCATTTGATATAGCGCTTTTCACATCTTCTAGACGTCTCAAGGCGCCTCACAGAGTATACTGTAAAGTTAATTGACTGTGTGTTTGTGGGCGAATAGCGGCAGCCAATTGCGCACAGCAGTGTCCCCACGAACAGTCGTGGATTGAAATGGCCAATTTTGTTTTGAGGGATTATTATCGGGTGTGTGGAGTGAGGAAACTTGCCCAAGGTTTTGCCCTGACCTGCCTAGAATCGAACTCAGGTCTCTCGCTTGTAAGGTGAGTGCTCTAACCACTGAGCTGCAGGGCGTTCTTGTTTTTTCCCCCACAGAGCTATTCAAAGAGCAAGGTGTCTCTCCCGGCGTCCAGGCTAACAATCCTCCAAGGCACATTGTTGTCTGGCTGCTGTGTTTGCCCACAAAATTATACTTTACAGTACAGCTTGTGAAGTGCTTTGAGACATCCTCCTGATGTGCAAGACGCCAGATCAAATGCAAGGATTATTATTACTAAGCGATTATGCAGTGAAACTCACGTCAGTCGCATCGGTTGGAACCTTGACATTTAGGTCTGAGTCGCAGGCAAACTAATAGTCGCATCAAATCCGATTTAATCAACAATCTGCGCATGTAATTCATTGCAGCCGGTAAATGTGCATGTGACAGCTGGTCAGGACTTCAAACCCCGAGATCCATCGCTCCTGCCGCTCAGTGGTTAGAGCCCTCGCCTTACAAGCATGAGACCTGTGTTGAATCCAGGCAGGTCAGGGCGAAACCTTGGGCAAGTTTTCTTGCTCCACACACACACACGCGCGCCAAATAATAAATAATCCGTCCAAAAAAACCACAAGACTAAAAATTGGTCAATTACGATCCACGACTGTTTGTGGGGGACGCTGCTGTGCGCAATTGGCTGCCGCGTTTTGCCCACAAATATATACAGTCGATTCACTTTACAGTATATTCTGTGAAGCGCTTTGGGACGTCGATAAGATGTGAAAAACGCTATATCAAATGCAAGGATTGTTATTATGATTATTATTATTAAAGTGTTATTAAATTGCAGCAGTGGTTCACAAGCTGCAGTGTGACTGTTTCCCCCCTTTCACAGACTGTAACCTAACGCAATTGCCTTCTGTGCTGCCGCAGGTGGGATCCGTATGCACTGTGTTATAGGGTTGGACAACCCCCAACAGAAGCTCTCCAGCTCCACCATCAACACCCACACCAGCACTTCCTGGGACCAGCAGTTTGTCTTGTGAGTACCCGCACTGCCCTCCGTAATTTACGTTTTTCTCTTCCCCGCCCCCCACTCTCCCCCATCCTCAACTCATCTGTGTCACATTCAGTGGCCGAGCCTCCCGTCATTACTCCCGCAACCTCTGAAACCATTGTCAGACGTAATGTCCTTCAAGCTAAACTTTAAACCGAGATCATGAAGCTCGGTGGTTCGAGCGCTCGCTTTGCAAGCAGAGAGATCTGAATTCAATTACAGGCAGCTCAGTGCGAAACTTTGAGCAAGTTTCCTTACTCCACACACACGCCCAATGATGGTCCCTCCAAAAAAAAATTGGTTGTTCCAATCCACAACTGTTTCTGGGGACGCTGCCGTGCGCAATTGGCTGCCGCGTTTCGCTCACAAATATACAGTCAATTCACTTTACAGTATATTCTGTGAAGCGCTTTGAGACGTTTAGAAGACGTGAAAACCGCTATATCAAATGCAAGGATTATTATTGTTATTATTATTATCCCACCTGTGCCTGTTCAGGTGGCTGTTAAAATCCCATGGCACTGTTCGAAAAGTGAAGGGAGTTTCTCTTTTCTGGTGTCCTGGCCAACAATCCCCCAACACCACAACCAAATTAATAAAATTGCTCATTCACTCCATGGCTGTTGGCAGGACACTTTTATGGTACAGGCAGACACCGCTTAACATCGTAGTTTAGTTCTTGAAAAGTGCGACTTGGAAGCGAAACGACGTTAAGCGAATACATCTTTCCCATAACGTAAAAACTGGAGTTTGGACGTTTTTCGTCAAAATTTTCTTTAAAAAAGCATTATACTCACTCCCTGACTGCCTGCCCGGCTCACTCACTCACTCGCTCACTCCCTTACTGTCTGCCCGACTCACTCACTCACTGCCAGTCTCACTCGCTGCCAGCTGGCTCTCTCTCTCTCGCTGCCGGCCCAACTCACTCCCAGGTCCTAGCGCAGTCATGCCCCCTTTCCACCCATTGGCGAACGACGTGATAGCGAACGTTGCAACGTTAAACAAATATATGTTCCCAATGCATCAGCAACGTAATGACAAAATAACGTTAACCGAGGTGACGTTAAATGGGGTATTTCTGCAAAACGCATTGAGATGTCTCGAAAGAAATGATAAGAAATGATATCAGATGCAAAGATTGTTACATTTGTTATAATATGTACAGGGTGACTGAAAACTCATGATAATTACCTTATTATCTAACCCCCCCTCAAAAAAAAAGACTTATTAGATTGATATCATAATGGTTTCACACATTTCTGGTCATCCTGCCAATGTGTGTGTGTGTTTTATCTTTATATATATATAAATACATATATATATGTATATATATATATGTATATATATGTATATATATGTATATGTGTATATATATATATACACACAGTAGAAGCCCGTTTATCTGTGATTTGATGAACCGGCACTTCCGTATAACCGGCACGTGAAAAAAAAAGTCCCCATTCGATAAACCGGAACTTTCCGGAACAATAGCAGTGGAGCATTTGTAAATGCATAAATCATAACAGATAATAACAGAATATTGTATTAGTACTTATTGTTAAAACTACTCTCTTGCGCTTCTCACCTTTACTAGTAGATGCTGCGCTTGAAGCCATGATGCTGCAGTTGAGGTTTACAGTCCAGCGATTCTTTTTAAAATGGAGTACGCCAAGCGGGTGGAAAAAACGGAGCGTGACTTTAAAGCTTTACAAGCCGATAACTCACATTGTCGCGCGGGTGCAGTATTTCAGCTTGCCGCTAGTGGAGTCTAGGGTTATCGACTTGCCACTAGTAAAATCGTGCTGCCGTTTTTTTCACCCGCACGGCATCCTCCATTTAAAAAAGAATCGCTGGACTGTAAACCTCAATCAGTGAAGGTGAGAAGCGCAAGAGAGCAGTTTTAACAATAAGTACCAATACAATATTCTGTTATTATCTGTTATTTAGTCTGGTGTGTGTTAAAACAACTTAAATTTTTTCGTGGTGGGTTTTCGGCCGCGGGCCGCCCAAATATCCGGCAGACGCTTTAACCGGCATTGGCCAGGTCCCGCGGGTGCCGGATAAATGGGTTTTTACTGTCATACATAATATATATTTAGAGAGAGATAGGTTTTTAAGGAAGATTCCATGACTAATTTGCTGTCTCTTAATCTGTTATCCATCCCCCACCTACAGTGAGCTGAGCGGCAAGTCCAGGAAGCTTCGCTTGCAGCTTGTCAAGGACCTATCTCCCTCTGAGAGTGAGTAGCCAACCCAGGCGCTGGGCGTGGTGAAGCCAACTAGCTTTGCAATGGAACATTTTGCTTATGATTTATATATACACACACACACACACATATATATATCTGATGTATAAAGGCAGTGCCCCCTCACGCAATGCCCAGTGCAGTGCCCACCCCAGGGCTATTAAAAGCCAAACTTTCCTTTGAGCTTCTCGTCAGTTATGAAGTGCGGTGATGACTGTAAATCAGTCAATACACGGTGAGCGCACTGCCCAGGGAATGCGGTAAATAAAGCTTCCAGTTTGAATGACTGCTCCTCTCCTGCCAGCTGCTGCTTCCAGGTCAATTGCAGGTCCAACTCACGGCTTGACTGTCTCAATGGAACCAGCTGAGGCCATTTGTTCTTGTTTCTCTTTTCTTTTTTCCCCTCATGGTTTCTCCCCGCCCTCCCTCTCTCCCTGCAACAAGGTCATGTTGTTTTCACCTACAACAACACAATTGTACTTGAATAGCACCTTTCACGTTGGGAGGACATTCCCAAGGTGCTGGACGATCAGTGTTATGGCCTACAAATATACTCAGTCGCTACACTTCTCTCTTTCTGCCTCTTTCCCTCTCTCTTTTCCTGCCAGGGCCTTGGGATATCCTCCCGACATGAAAGGTGCCGTATAAAGGCATTTTATTGTTGTGGTTGTTGCTCTTTGCTTTTTTTTTTGCTTTCTTATTTTCTCTCTTTCATTCTTTCTTTCGATCTCTCTCTCTCTCTCTGTGTTTCTCTTTTGTTTCTCTCTGTCGCTGGGCTCTTTCTTTCACTCTCTCGGTGGGTTCTGAAGGGAAATCATGCTCAATTGGCTGCTCGCCCAGTAGATAAATCAAACTCCACGTGAATTGAACCCAATCCCCGCTTCCCTCCCTCCCCCCATCCCACCAATCTGACGGAATCCTCAAGTTGAGACAAAGGCTTTCAACAGCGTAACAGCTAAACCTTACAATCAGGCTGTGGTTTTGAGACGCAGTCAAGCGCTCTGAGACGCCGTCCGGCATGGAGGGCGCTATATAAATTGAAGTTGTTGTTTTAATCCATGCTCACGTGTTTTCAAATGATATTGGCGCCATGTGTCAACGACAATAAATTATATTTGTCCAGCGCCTTTCACATTGGAAGGACGTCGTAAGACGTTGGACAGTCGGGGATGTACCTCCAAGCCAGGGGGCTGGGATCAGGAGAGCGGGGAGGGTAAGGGTAGGAGGTTCACCAAAGGTGCAGTCGAAAAGAAGGGATAGGCTTTGAAGGTGGTAAGGGAGAGGATGAAGTGGAGTTCCATAGGGTGGAGGGGCAGAGGCTGATGGTGGGGTCGAGCGGGAGATATGGAATCTGTTGAGTGGAGGTAGCGGACAGGTTGGCGTGGAGGCAACAAGTGGCACAGCTCTTTCTCAGTGATATCCAGCTTTGACGCGTTTTTCTTGTGTGTGACTTTTGCAACAGGTGCTGTCTTGGGTGAGGTTACGGTGCCAATAGATCTCTTCAAGAAACAGCCCAGCGGAAGGCAAAGCTTCCGACTGTCCAGTGTCCAAAGTGAGAACAACTCCGGATCCATCACAGCTGAGGTAATCCTGGCTCGATTACGCAAACGCCCTGCTGGTCGGCCTTCACAATTCCTCCCTCCACAGGCTGCAGATAATCCAGAACTCTGCGGCCCATGTCCTCTATCGTTCCAAACTCTATGACCCCCATCTCCCCCATCCCCGCCCGACTCCATTGGCTCCCCATCATCCAGAGGATCCAATTCAAGATCCTGGTCCTCACATTTAAAGTTCTCCACAACCTCGCCTCACCCTCCAAGTGTAATTTTGTTGTTGTTGTTCCCAGCCCATCCTCTCCTACCATCGCCGGTCAGGCTTTCAGCCTCTGTCCCCACATTCTGGAACTCCATCCCAGAGTCGCTTTGCCTTGCTCCCTCCCTTGCCTCCATCAAGGCACACCTGAAGACTCTCCTCTTCAGCCACGTATTTGGTCACCCTCCTACCCTACCCTTTGTGATTCCAACCAGGTGCAAATTGGACACTGCTGCCTGCAATTGGCTACCGGGTTTAGCCCACAAAAATACACAGTCAATCCACTTTACAGTATATCCTGTGGAGCGCTTTAAGAGTCTCAAAATACATGATTATGCCTGTGTCAGCCTGGGCTTGTTTAATATTGGTATTGTATCAACTGTAAGAGTAATAATCCTTGCATTTGATAAAGTGCTTTTCAAATCTTCTAGACATCTCAAAACACTTCACAGAATACACTGGAAAGTGAACTGACTGTATATTTGTGGGTGAAACATGGCAGCTAATTGCGCACACAAAACAGTCATGGATTGAAATGTCCAATTTATTATTAGTTTTTGTTCTTGAGGGATTATTATTCGGCGTGTGGAGTAAGGAAACTTGCACAAGATTTTGTCCTGCCAGAAATCGAACCCAGGTCTCTCGCTTGCAAGGCGAGTGCTCTTGAAAGGTGCTACTTGAAATGTGTGACAGCAGAGGGTATGAAATGGCCTTGTGTTAATAGATTTCTGTATTAATCCCTGCGTCTCTGTGGCTTTGTCCAGTTCTCCTACATGGAGCCCGGCGAGGTTAAATCGCGGCATTTGCCTGTGTTGCTTCCGGCCAGGAAAGTGGAGAAGGATCGGACTGTCATGCCCTGTGGCACCGTAATCACCACCGTGACGGCGGTGAGGACCAAGCCTCAAGCTGACGGCAAGTTCATTACTACACACATGGGTAATAGCAAGAATCCTTGCACTTAATATAGCGCCTTATCGCATCATTTGGGAACGTCTCAAAGCGCTTCATAGAAAATTCTGGAAAGTGAATTGTCTGTGTATTTTGTGGGGGGAGGAACGGAGCAGCCAGCGTCCCCACAAACAGTCGTGGACTGAGTGACCACCGTTTGCTTGATGGGACGGGGGCATTTTTTCCACAAAAAATCATGATCCGCCAATCGATTAACAACCTACTTCTATCTTTCACACCGTCTCCATTTTGTGTCCGCTGACGGCTTTTCCTTCAGCCCCCGCACCGTCTCGTGCGGCATTCCTCAGGGCTCTGTCCTTGGCCCCCTCCTCTTCACACTTTACATGCTCCCCCTCGGTGACGCAAACGTGGGGTAAATTTTCAACTCTACCTCCCAGCTTCCACCCTCAACTCCACGACCACCAGCGTCCTGATTGCCTGTCTGACATTGAGTCCTGGACAAGGGACAACTTTCTCCAGCAAGACTGAGGCCCTCCTGATTGGCTCGTGTCAGCGCCTTCACAGCTCAGGCGCTGACACCATTAGTATCCAAGGCTGCACTCTCTACCTCTCTAAGTCAGTCAGGACCTGAGCGTCTTGTTCAACCTTGTCCTTCCTCCCCCACATAGTACTGTCAGTACTGCCTTCCACCACCTTCACAACATCACCAGACTCTGCCACTGCTTCACCCCTCAGGCTGCTGAAACGCTTGTCCACGCATTCGTCGCATCAAGGCTCGACTATGGAAACTCCCTCCTCATTCAGCCTTCCTGGTTCTTCCCTTCACAAGCTGCAGATCATCCAGAACTCTGCAGCTCGTGTCCTCACCTGCACCAAGTTCCGCCATCACATCACTCCCACCCTCGTCCGGCTCCATTGGCTCCCCATCTCCCAGAGGATCAAATTCAAGATCCTCGTCCTCACTTTCAAGGCCATTAACAGCCTTGCCCCCCCCCCCCCTCCCCCATTTCTCTGACCTGCTGTCCCAATATGAACCTGCCCACCCCCTCTGGGCTGTTCCATGTCCCGCGCCCGACCTGCCCTATCATCGACGGTCGGGCTTTCAGCCTCTCCGCCCTCACACTCTGGAACTCCATCCCATAGTCCCTTCACCTCGCTCCCTCCCTCGCCTCTTTCAAGGCCGGTCTCAAGACCCTCCTCTTCGATCGTGCCTTCTGCTGCCTTCCCGACTCTCTCCCTCCCCCTTACCCTGCCCCCCTCCCTTCCTCGGGTCCCGACCTGACTGTTCGGGGCCTTGGGACGTCCTCCCGACGTGAAAGGCGCTCTGTAAATCTAATTTTGTTGTTGTTTGTTGTTGCTAGATAAACAAGCGTGGGGAGTAAAGAAACTCGCATAAGGGCTTGCGGTGCCCAGCGAATCGAACGTACGTGTTCTCGCTCGTAAGGCAGGTGTGCTGACCTCAACCCCATGGGGACTCCACAAATAATAAAGAAATTGAAATTGGACGCGCAAAGAAATTGATGGCTGTTTTTGTTTCTCTTGTTGACGTGTTGCAGACTCTCCCACAAAGAGCCCTGCGGAGGGGAAGGAGGCAGAGCAGGGAAGTTCGGCCGTTGGAGAGTGTGGCCTGGAGGCACCGGTCAGCAAAGCCTTGTCGTCGTCTGATACAGGTGAGGAACGGACAAGGGAAGAGATGTTTACTGGACTGGGGAGTTTCTGGGTATCGTGGCGTCGCGGATTTTGATTTAAACATTGCCCCCCCCCCACCCCCATCAGTTTCCAGAATGTTAAAACACTCCACAACAACAACAAATTACATTTATATATCATCTTCTTATTGGGAAGGACTTGCCAAGGCGCTGGGCAGTCAGGGATCTGTACCCGAGTTGTGGCTTGGCATCTGGAGAAGTGGACAGTGGGGAGAGTGTGGGGGGAACCAAAGGCACAGTTGAAGAGGAGGGCTTGAAGGAACATAACATAAAAATAAGGAGCGGGACTAGGCCATTCGGCTCCTCGAGCCTGCCCCGCCACTCAATAAGATCCTGGCCGATCTTCTAATCCAACTCCACCTGCCCCGCCTTATCCCCATATACCCTTAATCCCTCTATCCATAAAACGGATGGAATGGAGGGGACCGGGTGGATGGTCTGTGGGACGGAGTTCCAGAGGGTGGAGGTGACGGTCTGACCAGCAATGGTGGGAGGGGCCGGTTGGCGGGATTTGGAGCTGCTTTTGACTCGGACGACGCGGCGAGTGGGTTGTGAGTCGCTCTGTTTCTCCGCGGCAGAGCTGATGCTGCTGAGCGGCGCTGACCCTGTAGCGGAAGCCGCAATCCGCCAGCTGACCGAGTCTGCCAGGCAGAAGCTCAAATCGCCCGTCAGGAAAAGCACCATTATAATCTCCGGCGTCTCCAAGGTATGTTGCTGGCTCTGCCGTACGTCCCTCCAGGTTGTGCTGTGCTGTGTTAATGAATTGGGCGAGTTTCCTTATATTCCACACACCCAACAATAATCGGTCCCTAAAAAACCGCACGCAATAATAAAAATTGATCATTTCAATCCACGGCTGTTTGCGGGGACGCTGCCGTGGGCAATTGACTGCCACGTTTCGCTCACAAACATACAGTCAATTCACTCTACAGTATATTCTGTGAGGCACTTTGAGACATCTCAATGACGTGATAAGGCATTGTATCAAAGGCAAAGATTATTATAGTTGTTGTTATTAATAAGTTGTTGGGTTTTGTCCTGACTGCGTGATTTCGGTCTGACTCTGGTCTGCTCCGTGTCCCCCGTCTGACCCACCCTACCATCGGTGGATGGGCTTTCAGCCTCTCTGCCCTCACACTCTGGAATTCCGTCCCGCAGTCCCTTTGCCTCGCTCCCTCCATCGCCCCCTTCAAGGCCAGTCTCAAGGCCTTCCTCTTCGATCATGCCTTCTGCTGCCCTCCTAACTCTCTCTCTCCCCTCCCACCCTGCTCTGCCCCTCCCACCCTAACCTGCCCCTTCCCCCCCACTACCCTGCCTTTCCACCCAACCTGCCCCTCTCCCTTGCTCGGGTCCCGACCTGACTGTCCAGCGTCTTGGCGCGCCCTCCCGAAGTGAAGGGCGCTCTGTAAATGTAATGTTGTTGTTGTTGTTGTTTGCCTCCTAGGCCCCCTTACCTGCGGATAATGAAATGACCCTGTGGTCTGATTACGCAGCCACGATGGACGCGACACTGAAGCCGGACCCCCTGCCCGCTGCGATTGAGAGGGTGGTGGGGTCCGAGCTCGCCTGCCCCTCCTCGGCCGGGCAGTCGGCTGTCGCCGAGCCTGTTCGTGGTGACGGTGACGAGGCCTGTGTGGGAGAGGAAGAGGAGGAGGAGGAAGAGGAGGAGGCGGAGGACGGGCTGGAGTCCAAGTGCAATAATGGCTCCCTGGAGGACGTGGGTTTGGAACACAGGTCCAGCGTTTCCGTCCACAGCTCGGAAACGGGGAGCGTGAAGAAGCCCAGAGGTAAAAACGTTAAATCTCTGACTCTATACACCGTAAACTCCTGATCACTCAGCACACAGGAATCGCTTGGTGGATGAAAAAAAACACTGTGTCCCATCTAGTTCGCCTTCTAACACGCCCGTTTGTGGGACCCCGCCGTGCACCATTGGCTGCCGCATTTCACCCTCAAAATATACAGTCACTTCACTTTACAGTAAATCCTGCGAGCCAGCCCGACGATGTGATGAGGCGCTGTATCAAACGCAAAGATTATTATTATTCTAATTGTCGTCCTGGAATATGTAGGAACATAGGAGTAGGCCATTCAGCCCCTCGAACCTGCTCTTCCGTTAGATCCTGGCTGATCAGTATCACGGCTCCATTTACCTGCCTGTGCTCCCTATCCCTGTACCCGCGTCTTTTGCGCCAATCCGAGGTTGTGAGGCTTTGACCAGGTTTTTTGTTGACTGCATGCGAGCAATGCCACCTCCTCTCCGACCTTGCCTGCAACAATGACCCTCCTACCCCCATCCCCTCCTGATCCCAACCCCTCCAGCTCAGGTCCAAATCCTAAACCTTTGCCTGTCCGGTCAGCGCCTTGGGATGTCCTCCTGACGTGACAGGCGCTGTGCAAATGTAATGTAATGTTGTTGTCGATGCTGATGCTTTGCGAGGAGCTGCCGTGTGAGACGCTTTGCCATTCTTTTGCCGCTGATTATTTTCCTCGCGTCCTTCCCTCCTCATTCTTCCCTCCCCTCCTTCCCACACATTCCTCCTCCCCACCCCCCTCCACCCACCCCACCCAGGCGGCTTTATGCGGAGTGGGCCCAAGTTCTTTTTCCGTCGCCGACATCGCCAGAAGGATCCCGGGATGAGCCAGTCTCACAACGACCTGGTGTTTCTGGAGCAGCCGACCGCCCTGGAGACGGAACGGAAGTCAGCGCAAAAGCACAGGAAAAAGCTCTTCTCAAAGTCTAAAAATAAGGTCACATCGAATGGCTCAGCCTTGGACTGAACCTCCCCCTCCCTCACTCGCCCCCATCACTTCAATACTTCCTCCGCCTCTTCCACACCCGTTGCACTGTGAGTGATGTACAAGTGACCAATCTTCCTCATTGACTGGACGGACTGAGACAGTCACATGCCATCACAGCAGTTCTGATCTTTCAGATGAGCCCAAATCCTGTTTTTAAAGCCTGTATGTTATTATTGCTCGTGTTGTTTTTTAACCTCTTTTGCTCAAATGCTGATAATTGCCATTGTGGCCTTAGGCTTGATTTATTTGGGTGGTGGTGGGGGGCGTAGGGCGGGAGCGGGGGTGACGATAAAGGGGTTACCCTGGGAGGGAAGGGGTGGGGGAGCAAGGAACCTGTGGAAACCCATCACTGGTGCTTGAAGAGGCGCAGGTTGGCAAGAGCCAAGGGTTGGGGACCCCCCCCCCCAGAATGTGTGTTGGGGTAACTGGGGTAAAACCACAGAGCTCGCCATTTATGTCATTGTCTGGCAAGCTTGTTCAGCCAGGACCACCCTACTTGTTAGAGCTTTGGTTTGCAGGATTAGCAGCAGCTGAGTGGGAGAATTCCCTGCTCCCACAGTGATTGGGGTCAGGAGTTGAAAAGCAGGGGCGAATGAGCCATGCTCGGCTCTGACTGACTCCCTGCCTCCCTCCTTCCCTCTGCAGGTCGAGTAGCTTTCTGATGTTCAGTGCCAAGACTCGATACGACAGGGAGGAGAGGAGGGCAGCGGGTTGTGGGGATCAGAGGCACAGCTAGCACCCGAGGAATCCCATTGCAGAGAGAGGCAGATACACCAGTGAGGGGGGAATTCAGCACTCAAATTAATAGGTTTCTTTTTTAAGAACTGCAGGGAAACGAGCTTCCACAATTTATTTTGATGTCTGTCTGTTTCTATTTCCCTGTGAACGTAACCCCCCCCCCCCCCGTCCCCCGTTCTCCCCACCACCAAAAAAAGAGAAGATTTTCTGACAGGTTGAGACTGGGTGGAATTTGGGGCCTCTGTTGGTCTCCGTCTCCGCAGCCCTCCACCCACACCTGTTACCTTCTGGTTGCTGTGGAGTTGGGGTGGGGGGAGGCTGTATTAGAACGTACCTTAAAATTTAAAACAAAATAAAACGACAACAAATGATTTGCTTCCTAACAGCCCACGTATGCGCGGGTTGGGGGGGCAACAATGGGCCATTTCGGCTTAAAAAATTAAAATAAATAAATTTTAAAAGAATTAAATTGAAAAAGAATTTAAAAAATTTAAAGAAAATTGATGTTTGTCAGGACTACTCTGGAGGGACATTACCAGACTCGGCACTTACCAATAAATCAGAGGTGGGTGTGTGAGTGTGTTCGTGAATGCGGGTGTGCGCGTGCGCAGTTGTGCGCGCGTGAGTGTGTGTGTGTATATACATGGTGACCAAAAATTCATGATACCATTGTCTAATAAGAGTTATAAAGAAATGATGATCAATTAAAGTAACTATTATCTAAATAAATGGTATCGTGACATTTTTGGTCACACTGTATGAAGCTAAAATGCACCAATTATTTCACCCAGTTTTGTGCGATCGAATTCTTAACACTCTTAAAAACGGCGTGCAAATCAAGACACCAAAAGGATTTCCTTTACCCCCTCTTCTTGACCCATCACCCCCCCTCCCCCACCTCACTGCTCCACCCAAAATCTGCATGTTCTTAAACGTTTGACAGCAAAATGGTCTTGTAGGAGGGTAAGGCTGGGTGGAACTCTTATTCCGCCTGGCTGCACCGTACTAAAGTTTTCAAGGTATTCTGAACCAAATTGCTTACAGTAAACTCCATGTGAGGAAATGAATGGGCAGGTACATTTTTGAATAGCTCAAATTTCACTGCTTTCCCTTCTCTTCCACCCTCCCTCCCTCCGTCCCCTTCCCTGTCCTCCCTCCCTCCGCTTCTCTGTCCTCTCTCAGGCCATACGGTGATGTGGAGGGAGGAAGAGAGACAGACTGTTGGATCAGGTTAAAATCCCTCATTATTACTTTGTTCGCTCCAGTCCAACAAATTGATTTTGTGATTATTCTCTAACTCCTTCTTTCCCCATCGGCACCCTCAGTGGCCATGACTGCTAATCACTGACCAGTAATTAATTAATAATAATAATAATTACTATTATTAATTAATAGCCATTTATGATTGCTTGCCCGACCTTCGTTCCAGGCTTAATTTGGGTTGTGTGTTGCGAAGCAAGGGGTTTAAACCCTCCCCGGCCATCAGAATAATAATAATAATTTGGTCGCTCAATCCACGACTGACTGCTGCCGCGTTTCGCCCAACAAAACACATTGTCAGTTCACTTTACAGTATATCTTATGGAGCACTTTGGGGCGTCTCAACGACTCGATAAGGCACGGTGTCAAACGGGAGGATTATTATTATTATTATCAGAGGGTCCTTGTTCCTTGCTGTTGTCGTGTCACACGTCCTTTCTCCCTGTCGCGCCCACCCCTGTGTGGGAGGGGCGGGGGGGTGGGAATCAGAGACACAAGCGCAAATAAAAACTCAAACCACGAAGAAATCATTTTCTAGATTAATTTGGATTGATGCGGTGTGTGTTCCTTTGATTTCTATATGGTGCGTGTTACATATAAAATCAAGGATACCCCCGTCTTGCACGAGGCAACACCAGAACCAATTAAGTACCTTTGTCTGCACCGTATTTCCAGACCCTGTGCTTATCTGCAAGGCGACACTTGTCGATAAGCCACTGTGAATTTTCGGTTTGTTTGAATGACTATTGTTTTCTTCTTTGCTTCCCCCTCCCCCAGGGTAATTAAAATGTGTGTGTGTGTGTTACAGGGTGGAGGATTCAATGAAGTTTTTTTTCTTCTAGCTGCATACAGTAGCTCCTCTGAAACTTTCTTCCTTCTTTTTTAAACAAGCTGCCAATCAGGAGTGAATCGGACAGAGGGAGAGAAATCCTGTTTGTCTCTCTCTCTCTGTCTCTTTCTCTTGTTTTTCAATACACTATGTCTACAGCCAAACGAGGGCAAACAATGAAACCCCCCCGCCCCCCACATTGGGAATAGGGGAAGCTGTTTACAAAAATACTTGTTTTTTGGGACCCTCTCTTCCCCCCCCCCGTCCTTCCAAATTAACTCACCATCATGGGAAATTAAAAACCTATTATCCTTTTGAGTGGGGGATGGGTGGGGGAGAGAGAAGTGGATGTTGAAGATTCGATCTTAACCATTTGAATGGGGGTTGGGTTGAGTTCAGTTGGATGGGACCACATGTCTCAGAATTGGCACTTTCAACCCAAATCTCCCCCAGGACACTACACCTACGACCAAAGAGGTAAAAAAAAAGAGAGCATGTGCGCTGTTGTTAAAACTGAACGCTAATAATTTCTTCATTTAAAAGTTTACTTTTTTAAACATTAAATATTAAAAGAGACAACTGTGTAGCTCATAGGATGAATTGTGTGTGTTTATTCTTCTGTACTTTTTGTGAACGGGCGCAATGATTGTACGCGAGAGTCACTTGTGATCGGGAAACCTTCTCCTTCCCCCCCGCTCCAATACACCCCTAACCTCTCCCCCCCCCCCCCCTTCTGTGAAGCTTATTAAGATGTATTATATTATAAAGGAAATTGAGCCAGGACACCAATTGCACACTTAATTTATTGTTAAATGAAACACTTGCATGCTAAATGCTCCCCTAATTAATTAAACACTGATGTTTCCAGCTGCCTTTATCTTGTATATAGTGCCTGTGAAAGAAAAAACATAGGTGAAACTATTGTCTTAATTCCTAATGCAATAAATATGAATTGAAGAGACGTAATCTGATTGTCTTTCCCCTGTTCCTCTCCTCCCTTTTGATTGTGTCTTTCACTTTCTCCTAAAGTCAATTGGGTCTAGAGGAGGTTAACTGGGGGTGAGAGAAGAGTGGGGTGGAGGAGGGAGAGAAAGAGAAAGGGGAGAGGTGGAGAGAGAGAGAGAGAAGGGGGGCTGAGGTAAGAGATGGAGCGGGGGACAAAGTGGGGTGGGGGGGAGAGAGGTGAGAGGGAGCCGTGGGCAGAGAGTGTGGGGGTACGGGAGAAAGGGGAGGCAGAGAGTGTGTGTGGTGAGGGAGAGGTGGGAGGGAACAGGGGTCAGAGTGGAGTGGGAGTGGAGGGGTGGCGGGGAGAGAAGTGGGAGGGAGAGAGGGTGATTACAGACCCACTCTGTAAGCAAGTGAGAACAAGAGTGTTGAGAGTGAGCGCCTATGAGCGAGTCAGATGGAGTGAGTGTGCGTGTCTGAGTGTGAGCGAGAAAGTGTGTGGAGTAAGGAAAGTTGCCCAAAGTTTTGCCCTGATCTGCCTGGATTCGAACACACTGCTCTAACCACTGAGCTGCAGGGGTGTTAGCGCCTTGGGACGTCCTCCCGACGTGAAAGGCGCTATATAAATGTAAATTGTTGTTGTTGTTATTATCCTATACAAATGTAATTTTTTTTATTGTTGATCTTCTTTTGAAATGTGTGTCTGATGGGGGAAATTCCATAATCCATAAGCAAATTAATTGTCGCAGGATCCGCTCATGGCCAGAACATATAAATCTAATGTTATACGATTGGATTGCACTGTTTTAAGAGGGTTTCTTCCCAGTTCTTCCCTTCACAGGCCGCAGATAATCCAGAACTCTGCGACTCGTGTCCTCTCCCGCACTAGGCTACCCCATCACTCCCACCCTCGCCCGTCTCCATTGGCTCCCCATCCTCCAGAGGATCGAATTCAACAAGAACAATAAAACACTTGTACAGCGCCTTCCACGTCAGGAGGACGTCCCAAGGAGCTGGACAGTCACTGCTTCGGACCCGAGCTGGGGGTGGGGTGGGGGAAGAGGGAAGGAAAGGGGGATAGGAGTTGCCGATGGATCTATCGAAGAGGAAAGACTTGAAGGAGGCCAGGGAGAGGGTGAGGCGGAGGGACTGCGAGATGGAGTTCCAGAGGTTGGGGGCAGTGGCTGAAGGCTCGCCCGCCAACGGTGGGGGTGGGTGGGACGGGTACGTTGAGCAGGCCAGAGCCCGCTGAGCGGAGAGGGTGGGCAGGTTGGTAAGGGTTTAGAAGATCGTGGATATAGGGTGGGGGTGAGGCCTTGGAGGGCTTTAAATGTGAGGAGCAGGATCTTGAATTGGATCCTCTGGATGATGGGGAGCGAGGAGTCGGGCGAGGATGGTCGAAACCAGACGAGCGATAAGCTGTCTTTACCACTTTGTTTCTAATGACTCCCAATTTACTGCTATCACATAATGAAACTCTGCATCCCTGCATGAAAGTGAGGAAGGAAAATGGCCTGAACACGATAAAGCATTATTCTGGCTGGGACATACAAGAAGGGCTTGTGTAGGGAGTGGAGTCACAGAGCTCAATATTACTAACATACAGTGAAAGAGATAATAAAATCCAGATGAGTTAAATTTTTTTTAAAATTAAAAATTAATTTAAACTCTTAAACTTAATCGCGAAACTTCAAAATGCCAATTTTTATTAAATCCGTCTGCTTGTGTGGACGTTTCATTAGAATTGTACAGAAGAAAATCCATCCTTTTTAGCATCGATCGATAGGATATGTTTTTTAAGCTTTGACCATTCTTCAGTCTTCTGATCCAGATCAGTGGGTTAGGACGTCCTCCCGACGTGAAAGGAGCAGTACACATGTAAGTTTGTTGTTGTTTCTGTTGTCAGTTCCACCCCTCCTCCCCTTGTTCCCTCTCTCACGGTCTTCAACCCCCTTTCTGAGTGTGTGTGTGTGTGTGTATATATATATATGTGTAAAAAGTCTTTAATCACTTCCTTCATTAACAGCCTCATTATTCTCTCTCATTATTTGTAGCTCAGTGGGTTAGAGCACTCGCCTTACAAGCGTGAGACCTGTGTTTGTATCCAGGCAGGTCAGGGTGCAACCTTCCTTACTCCACACGCCTAATAATAATCCCTCCCCCACAAAAAAATAATAAGAATTGATCATTTCAATCCATGACTGTTTGTGCGACACTGCTGTGCGCTATTGGCTGCTGCGTTTCGCCCACAAATCTACAGTCAATTCACTATATTCCATGAAGCGCTCTGAGACGTCGATAAGATGCGAAAATCGCTATATCAAATGCCTGGATTATTATTACTATTATTTAAGCTGCATTTCCGAAGACCATTAGAGATTTGGGGGCCAGACCCAGGGGACATTCATTTGGTGTGAAAATATGCCATTTAAATGGGAGTTATTATTAATAATAATAATAATCATTCCAAAAAAACCACGATGTAATAAAAATTGGTTGTTTCAACCCACGACTGTTTGCGGGGGACGCTGCCGTGCGCAATTGGCTGCCGCGTTTCGCCCACAAATGTACAGTCAATTCACTTTACAGTATATTCCGTGAAGCGCTTTGAGACATCGATAAAATGTGAAACTCAGTATATAAACTGCAAGAATTTTTATCATGTAAAGCTACAGACATCCTGTAGCCTTGTCAGAACTGCCTTATTTTGAGGGGAGTGGGGAGGGAGGGAGGGAGGGTGGGGGGGGAGAAACTTTGAAAGAGTTTTTTCCTTTTGTGGATTAACAGGGTTGGATATAATTTGAGACGTGGATTCTCCATCGCCGTGGAAGAAACACATCGGACGGTGCGTGTTAGATTCTATCCAACACTTCTCCTTCATTTCCTTTGATGTTTTCATGGTTTTTAAAATCATTGGGAGTCTACACCGATCCTAACTCAGGGGCTGGAGACAAGTTCAGCTCTTGAGAACGGAATATTTTTGCCCAGGATTTTTCTCTTTTTTAAAAAACCAAACTGAGCGCACGATATTATCGCAAAGTAGATCTTTTTTTTTACAATTCTTATTTTAATGGTTTTTTTTCAAAAAAAACCACACAATAATAAAATTGGTCATTTTAATCCACGAGCGTTTGTGGCGGACACTGCTGTGGGTGTTTGCTGGGCTTCGTCCACAAATACGCAGTCAATTCCCTTCACGGTATATTCTGTGCAGCGCTTTGAGACGTCGGTAAGATGCGAAAAGCGCTACGTCGAATGCAAGGATTATTATTGACAGAGCGCTTGCCTCACTAACGAGAGGATCTGGGTTTGATTTCGGGCTAGGTCAAAACAGTGGGCGCATTTCCCTGCTCCACACACCCCTGCTCATCTAGCAGTGAGGAGCAATGTGCTTGTTAGGGAGGAATGTGCTTGTTAGTTAGGATCGCTTTTAGTTAGGATCGTCTTCTAGACGTCTCAAGGCACGTCACAGAATACACTGTAAAGTGAATTGACTGTGTTTTTTGGGGGGAGGGGAGGACTTTATTATTAAATAATAAACGCGGCAGGCAGTTGCGCACGGCAGCGTTCCCCCACAAACATTTGTGGATTGAAATGACCAATAATATTATTGTTTTTTAAAAAAAATAATTATTAACCCCTGGAAAGGTCATTCTCCCCCCTCCTCCCCCCCACCGACTAACAACTGGGTTCCTACCCCCTCCTGGGTAAACAGAGGCCCGTGGAGTATGGAAACCTGCCCGATGTTTCTCTCTGCCCGTGAATCAAACCCGAGTCTCTCACTTTTTGGGGGGGGGTGGGGGGTAATGGTGTGGGGTAGGGAGGGGTGAGTGTGATCTTATCGCTGAGCTACAGGACTCCACGTGCCCCGGGGAGGGAGGGGGGGGCCGGGGGCCGATAAAAGCAACCGCCGGGCCGGATGCGGCCCGCGGGCCGCCAGTTGAGACACGCCGATTTGGAATACGAACTCGGCGGCTGCGCATGGGCAGATGGGGGGGAGGAACTACAATTCCCGTGAGGTGTGTTCGAGAGGCGATTCCGCTCTTGCGCAGAAGGAGAGAGAGAGAGAGAGATAGTGAGGGAGGGAGAGAGAGAGAGAGAGGGTCGGGGTCTGTGTGTGTGGAGAGGAGGTTCCGGACCGGATCGGATCGCAAACGGAACCCGGAGCCAGGACTCGGCAGAAAATCGAACCATTTTTTCCTTCTCTCCTTTCTCTCTCTCTCTCTCTCTGTCTGTCTGTCTGTCTCTCTCTCTCTGTCTGTCTCTCACACTCACTCTCTCTCTCTCTCTCCATTAGCACTGAAAAATATATACCCAACGAGGGGGCCGAGAGAGAGAGAGAGTGAGTGTGACAGAGAGAGGGGGAGAGAAAGAGAAAAAGAGAGAGGAAAAAAAGATAAGAGAGACAGAGAGGGAGAAAAAAACACCCAAATATCCCTGGGCCCGGAGGGGAGGTATGTTGCATTGGGGGGAGGGAGGGAGGGAGGGAAAGAGGGAGGGCGGGGGGGGGGGGGGGGGGGGGGGGGTAGAAAGATATATATATATATACATATTTAAAAAAGGTGGACGAGAAATGAAACGACGGGGTTCTGTTGCAATAAAAAATAAATTGAAAATGAATTGGATTTTTCTGAAGGGGGGGAGACACAGGGAAGGTGGGGGTGACTTGTCTGTAAATAGAGATGTGCACCCCCCCTCCCCTCCCCCCCTCCCCCACCCCTCCCCCAAAACAAGCAATAATGCAAATTAATTTTGATTTGTTTTTCTGTCTGTCAACAAATTGGGGTTAAACACTTGCCTTGGTAACTTACTACATCGTGATGACAGTAACCAAAGTTGATATTTTAGTATTTATCGTATATTAATATATACTTTGCAAAAATAAACTCCAGCCCCTCCTCGCCCCCCCACCCCCCAAAAAAAAGAATTACTGTTATTGCAATTAATTCAATCTAGTTTTTCATGATATATATATACATATAATCTTACAGGTTCTGTTGTTTTGGAATATAGATATACTGTATGTGATATTTACCTCCCAAACCACCGGAGAAAACAAAACAGATGAGAAAGTGCTGCTCTGTGAGTGTAAAAAGAAAAACCCACCTGATAATGCATCACGATAGTTAATAATACTATTTTCATGAGCCTTGCGTTTGGTGCCCGCGTCTGCGAGACTTCTCGAAAGGGTTTCGCGGCGGCAGACTGGAGAGCGAATCTATTGACTGTATGTTTTGTGGTGGTTATAATGTGATCTCTGTCTCTCTCAATAGCTAAGATTACATATAAAGGAATATATAATATATATATCTTTCTATATATCGATATATATCTATATATTTCTATATATCCATATCTGTATATATTTTTGGGGGGCGGGGGGGTGGGGAGAATCCATGATTTTAATGTTTTTTTAATGAAATTAAAACCATTTAAAAAAAACAACGAAAAAAATACAAAATGCAAAAAACAACCCTTTAATGCTAATTGAATGGAAATGTTAGCAAACAGGGGGGGGGGGGGATTGGTTACAATGTGGAACGTTTCGCCGGCGACAATGTTTCCATTTGGATTGTTCTTTGTTACATTGTTGCCATTGCCCAGCTCGCTCTTAAAGGCCCTCGATATCTCTCTCTGTCTGTGTGTACACACACACACATGTACCTTTAAGAGGGGCCTGTTGAATCAAAGCTTCTGTTTTATGTAGGTAAAAAAAAATTAATTACCATTCATTTTGTTTCTCGCTCTCTCTGTGTCTCTGTCTCTGTTGCTTCTTGAATCAAAGCTTGCTTTAAAGATAGGACAGACAGACAGACAGATAGATAGATAGATAGATACATAAATGGAACTCACCCCCTCTTCTTCCTTTTCCCCACCCACCCACCCATTTCTTATTCAAGAGAAGGAAGGGAGTTTTTCTCTCCTCTCTCTCTCTCTCTCTCTGCCTCCTGGGGTCTTGGTCTGGCTTGGCTGACAAAAATGTCCTTCCCTTTCTCTCGTCGAATGTAAATCACTCACTCGGTGGCCTTCTAAGAAGTGAACGAACTGCTCGCTCGCTTGTTTCGCCCACAAAACATACGCTCGATCCACTTTACAGTAAATCCTGTGGAGCGCTTTGGGACGATGAAGCGCCGCATCAAATTGTTATTAATTATTATTATTATTTTTCTTCTTCTTCTTGCCCCGAGTCAAGGGAGCAGACAAGTCAGGAGCATTCCTCTCTGTGTGTGCATGTGTGTGCCTGTCTCCCTCTGCCTCCTTGCCACGACTGTTCTGTTCTTCCCTCTCGTTTAAAGAGCACTCGACAATTCTGAAAGTCGCCCTTAAAACCCGGCCCAGGCACAAAACACACGCGGGGGAAGTCGAGCGCTTCAATATAATGTATTACTCCAGCTCCTTTTTTTCCCCCTCCCCGGCCGAGAGAGAGAGAGAGAGAGAGAGACGCTGCTTTCCCAGCCCTGCTTCCTTCCTTCCTTCCTTCCTCTCATATTACAAGTCTTGAATTTTTTTTCAAAAAAAATTATTTTCCCGCATTGCATTTTATTTGATAGAATTCTTTTTACAAATGGCACCAATGATACGTATGCTTAAAAAAGATAAGAAACGACTGTCCGCCTGAGTACTGGATTTAGGTTTTTTTTTGTCTCCAAAGTTTGTTTTTCAGACAAAAAAACTGCAAAGATTTTTTTTTCTTTTGATATTATTTTTAAGCATCGATCGAGTCACCTTCTCGATCAGCACATTATTGCATTTGAAAAAATACCGCGGGTTCTATATACAGTATATTCATTTTTTATCCATATGTTTAAAAATAGAAGCAGGTTTATATAGAAGCAGATTATTGCTGTGTTGTTTGTAGTTGATTTGATTGGTATTTTTGAATCTGTCAGTACGTGCCTGAGTACGAGTGTTATTTGCAATGTTATTTTTGGTGGGTAAGGGGGAGAGAGTGGATCAAAAGTGAGTAATAATCTTTACACTTAACATAGCGCCTTCACATGTCTTCGAGAGATATCAAAATGCTTCAACAGAACATGTTGTAAAGTGAATCGACTGTTAACGTTGTGTGCGCAATGCAGAGTGTTTAAATAAGATGACAGCACCCACCCGCTCGCAGACATATCAAACCCTGTTTTTGTTACAAAACAACTAGATTTGGAGAAAAAAAAATCTTGTAGCTTCTTGTCCGTGACTTTGGGGATCTGCGTACATTTTCGCTGTGATAACGAGAAGATGATAGTTGAGCTGCTTTCAGTTTGCAAACCAGCCTTTCGTGGCTAGGCCCGTGTTGTGTGCTACAATGGTGTTTTCGTCCCAACCATTTCCTCTGGTGTTGGTTTTAACACCTGCTCTTCTTACCTTTACGCGACTCTAATTGGCCGCTGCATTTCACCCACAACTTGCGAAACCGTAGGCAGGTTTTCTCACTCCACGCGCCATTGTTTCCCGCGCAGTAACTATGGACGCAGTTGTTAGTTGACGCGTGGATCACTTTCCGAAGAGAATAATCCTTTTTAAAAAAAAATCCAGAGTCAACTCACTTTACACTATAGTTTGTGAAATGCTTTGATACGTCTCAACTACATGATCAGGCATTATGTCCAACTCAAGGACTATTATTACTGTATTACTGAATGCATGTGATATTATCGTCAATGTGTTTTAAACTTGGCAGGCTTGTTGTTCAAAGACTCATTTGTTTTAAGTCCCCGAGCGCAGAGTGGATAGCTAGTGTGTCCGCCTCGCAAGCGAGAGGATCCTGGTTAGATCTCTGGGTCGGGTGAAAATTTCAGCAAGTTTTCGTACTCTGCTCATCTCTGCTTAACTAGCAAATATAATAATGACAGTAATCCTTGTATTTGATGAAGCGCTTTTCACGTCTTCTGGACGTCTCAAAGTGCGGTGGTAATAATAATAACAGTGATAGGCCTTGCGATTAATTTAGCACCTTATCGTGTGTTTGAGGCATCTCAAAGCGCTTCACCCGGACCTACTGTAAAGTGAATTGACTGCGTATTTTGTGGCCATGAAACAATAAGCAGGAATACTGTTTGGCTGTTTGGGTGTAATGATCCCTCAGAAAAAAATGTGGTCACTCAATCCATGACTGTTTGTGGGACACGGCTGTGTATAATTAGCTGGCATTTTCCCACTTGGTTACATGGTCCCCACGTGTTGACGTAATCTGTAGCCGTGGGTCAACTTTCACATGTACTCGGATGACACAAAACTCTCTCTCTCTCTCTCTGCCATGAACCCTCCTCGATTCCAGGATAATTCTCATTCCGACTGACTGTCTTTCTTTCTGTCGCGGAATCAAGTCTCCTGGGTGAGAGCTAACTTTCAATTGCCGAACGTTAACCAAACTGAGGCTGTCCTAATTGGCTCTCGCCAGCGCCTCCGCACCTCAGGCATCCACAGATGCACAATCCACCTCACCAAGCCAGAACCTGTTCAACTCTCACCTGCCCTCCCGATGTGAAAGGCGCTCTATAAATCATCTTGTTGGTGTTGTCCTTTCTCCCCTATAACCCTACCGTAGCCCGCTCTACCTTAACCCTACCCACGCCAACATTGCCCAACTCTGCCACTGGCTCAGGCCGCCGATACCTTCACACAGCATTCACCACCTCAAGGCTGGACTATGGAAACTCCTTCCTGGATACCAGAAACCCGCCTAAGGTTTTGCCTCGTCCACGAATTGAACCCAGGTCTATCGCTTGTGGGGCAAAGGCGCTAACCACTCTCTTACAGCAATAATAGTAAATTAATATAAATAATTGGTACAGCAACTATTGGGTCAGAGACACTCAATAACAACAATAATAATCCTTGTATTTGATATAGCACTTTTCACGTGTTCTAGGCTTCTCAAAGCGCTTCACAGAATATACTGTAAAGTGAATTGACTGTATGTTTGTGGGTGAAATGCGGCAGCCAATTGTGGTATCCCACTGTCAATATCCCACTAACAGTCGTGGATTGAAATGACCAATGGGCAGGATTTTACTGTGAAGTGCAGTGACTGTGTATTTGGTAGGCAAACGCTGAAGCCCACAGTGTAAATCCTGACACAATGTGATTCTCTCTCTACCCCCCCCCCCCCCCCCCCACACACACACACGCTCACGCACGCAATACCTGGAATATCAGGACAAATTGCAGTACACTTCTCTCCCTCCCCTTCCCCAGCATTGTTTGAGATCGGCTTTAGATGAAGTCAATTTAATAATAATACTAATACTTGCATTTAATTTAGATGTATCAAAGCGCTTCACAGAAGCATATACCGTAAAGTGAATTGACCGTATTCAAAACGGGCGAAACGCGGCAGCCAATTGTGCACAGCAGTGTCCCACAAACAGTCGTGGATTGAAATGACCAATTTTATTTGGCCCAATTTTCAAGTTCATAGTATATTTCTTGGGGTTAATGCAGTGCTCTGACATTAATGCTGTATATATGTAATTTTGTTGTTGTTGATTAAAGGTGCTATATCCAATTATCAGTAATAAGATTATCATCAGAAACAGTAACAATACATTGCATTGTAGAGCCTTTCACGTCAAGAGGACGTCCCAAGGCGATGGACAGTCAAGGCTTTGTACCCGAGCTGGCTGGAGGGGTGTAGAGCTTGACCGAAGGCACGGTCAAAGAGGAGAGTTATGAGACAGGCCTTGAAAGAGGCAGGGGAGGGGGCAAGGCAGAGAGGCTACAGGATGGAGTTCCAGAAGGTGGGGTATAAAGACTAAAGGCCTGAATTCCGATGGTGGGCGGACAGGGCGGGGGCATGGAACAGTTCAGTGCCCGCCAAGTGGAGGAAGCGGACAGTTTAGTAGAGGGATAGTGGATGGGGAGCCAGTGAAGCCGGGCAAGGATGGGGTGATTGGCTTCTGAAGCAATTATACATTTGTAACATGTCTCGCCTCTTCTGAGGTCTTTGAGTTACATGAATCAGCCAAACCATGACATTATCCAGTGTCCGTACTGCTCTGCTGGCTTTGTCAATTGGCTTTCGTGTTTCATCCGCAAAATATACAGTCACTGTACTGTACGGTATCCTCTATGAAGCGCTTTGAGACATCTCGAAAAGAAGTCCTGTAGCTCAGTGGTTAGAGCACTCACCTTATGAGTGTGAGACCTGTGTTTGAATCCAGGCAGGTCAGGGTGAAACCTTGGGCAAGTTTCCTTACTCTATATACACACACACACACCTAATAACAATCCCTCCCCCAAAACCCCCCCCCCAATAATAAATTGGTCATTTCAGTGCACGACTGTTTGTGGGGAACTCTGCTGTGCGCAATTGGCTGCCGCGATTAGCCCACAAAATATATACAGTCAATACAGTGAATGGTGAAGCACTTTGAGACGTCTAGAAGACGCGAAGAGCGCTATATCATATGCAAGGCTTATTATTAATATTAATGTAGTGTTGCTGAGGCGGATTCCAGGCTGCTCGTCCTCACCAGTTAACGCCTGTGTCTCTTTCCTTCTCGTTGGCAGATCCAGACAATGGCAGGAGATGGTGCGGAAGAGACCATGTTTATTTGTAAGTGCGGGGAGGTGGGAGCGAGAGGGTGGCTGAGGTCGTTCATTACTGGTGTGTAAAGGCTCAGAGGATGAACAACTTCTTTGCCCTATTGAGGGGAGATTTCATGGAGATGTTCAGAATTACGAGGGGTTTTTAATGTTTTAACAAGAGTAAATAGGGAGAAAAAACTGTTGCCTCTGGCGAAACGAACCAGAGGGGAGACGAGGAAGGAATTTGAAAAGGAAAACACAAATTGCAGGGTTATGGGGTAAAAGCCGGGGGAGTGGGACAGGTTGGATAGCTTTTTCGAAGAGCTGGCACAGGCCTGATAAACTGAAATGGCCTGTAAGATGCTATGATTAACCGGTGTTGCTGTGAGCTGAGTAATCTAGGAGATTTGGATTGCCCCAGTCATGAGGAACAGTCAGAGCTCTGCTCAGTGTGCATTTTCGGAGGTGCCGTACTTCGGATGAGACGTTGGATAAACTGAGGTCCTGTCTACCTGTTCGGGCGTACGTTAAAAAGATCTCGAGGCTCTATTCAAAACGAGAGAGAGATTCTCTCTCTCTCCCGGTGTCCTGCCCAATAGCAAAATCCTCCAAATAAATCAGATTTTCTATCACTCACGCGGTTTTCTTGCAAATCGGAACTTTGCACAAGTCATATTAAATGTTACGGTCCCGACTGATACCACTTGTGTGAGTTTTACTGTACCACATGGACAGGGGATTTATTGTATTACATATCACAGTCTTATTACTTTAGCCTCGTGGCAACACAGGAAACTGGAATCAATCAATCAAGCTTTATGTAGCGCCTTTCACATTGAGAGGACGTCCCAAGGCGCTTTACAGTTAGACAGGGACAAGAGCAGGTGGGGAGGGGTCGGGGCAGGATGAAGAAGAGTAGGAAAATTGTGGGCGAAACGCGGCAGCCAAATTGCGCACAGCAGCGTCCCACAAACAGTCGCGAAAATGGGGCCGGGGGAGAATGGGGGGAAAGAGTCGGCCTTGCCTCTCGCTACGTTAAACCTCTTCTGCCTTCCACAGGGTGCGAGGATTGCAAGGAGTACCACAACTCGGAGTGCCCCAACCTGGGCCCCCTTGTGACCGTCAGCGACTCCTTTGTCCTGAGCAGAGCGCGGTAAGGACCAAAGCCATCGCTGCTTCTCGGAGGCAGTTCTGCTGGCCAGACACTGTAGGTTACGTATCCAGGAGCCGGTTAAGCCAGCTAGGTAGTAATAATAATAATAATCATTGCATTTGATACAGCACCTTATCACATGGTTGAGACGTCCCGAACTGCTTTGCAGGATACACTGCAAAGTGGATTGACAGTATATATTTTGGGCGAAATGCAGCAGCCAGTCGCACACAGCGTGTGTCCCACACACACGCATGGATTGAGTGGCCAAATTATCTTATTTATTCACTGAAGGGTTTATCACTCTTGAAATGCGATTTCCCCCAATCGACTAATGACCGGATTCCTACTTACTGCTAGGTAAACCGAAGCGTGCGGAGTAAGGAAACTTGCCTCAGGTCTCGCCCTGCCCGGGAATCGAACACCGAGTCCTCTTGTTTGCGAGGCCAGCACACTAAGCTACAAGGGCTCCACGTACGCGTGGAGTCCTGTTACATATTTTCTGCGAGTGACGTTGGTATCTGCTGATTCTAAACCGCAAACATTGGGCTCTGTCTAGGTCTTCGTTGCCGTCCAATTTGGAGATCAGGCAGTTGGAGGATGGAAGTCAAGGGGTCTTTGCCATGGCTCCGCTGGTAAAGCGCACACAATTTGGACCCTTCGAAACCAAAAGGGCCAGTAGCCACCCGGAAAAGGAGCCAGAGTTTCCTCTGAAGGTAAGCCTGCTTCTTCCTTACCCAGAAAAGAAGATACCTTACTGAGGCATCCCTCACAGAACATTCACCTTCCTGCCTTCCTTCTCCTCAGCCACATCGCTAATTCCGCCCCTATCTCACACCAAATATCGCCTTATCCAGTCACAAACTCTCTACCCTCATAACCGCAGTTTTTGCCAGGCTCCATAGGCTCCCTGTTGCAGAAATATTCGATTTCAAGATCCTTACGCTCACCTGCAAACCGTACAAAAATACTGCACACAGGAACTCTACAACTTGTTGTGAGTCCAAAACCACAGATCGGAGTCCTGTAGCTCAGTGGTTAGAGCACTCGCCTTACAAGCGTGAGACCTATGTTCGAATCCAGGCAGGTCAGGGCGAAACCTTGGACAAGGTTCCTTTCTGTACACGCCTAATAATCCACCAAAAAAAAATCATAACATTGGTAATTTCAATCCACGACTCTTTATGTGTAATTGGCTGCCGCGTTTCGCCCACAAATATACAATCAATTCACTTTACAGTATATTCTGTGAAGTGCTTTGAGATGTCGATAAAATGTGAAAAGCGCTGTATCAAATGCAAGGATTATTATTATACTTAGTTTTCACTCATCTATCCACTACATTTGCCTAAACTATCTCCAGCCTCCTGCTTGTCCTTCATGCCCTCCGTTCTACCAGTGTCTACCAAGTGGAATCTTGTAGCTCAGTGATTAGAGCAATCACCTTGCAAGCAGGAGACCTGTGTTCAAATCCAGGCAGGTCAGGATGAAACCTTGGGCAAGTTTCCTTACTCCACTCGCCTAATAATAATCCTTCCAATATATGTTTAAAAATTGGTCATTTCAATCCACGACTGTTTGTGGGGACGCTGCTGTGAACAATTGGCTGCCGCGTTTCACCCACAAATATACAGTCAATTCACTTTACAGTATATTCTGTGAAGGGCTTTGATACATCCAGAAGATGCAAAAAGCCGCTATATCAAGTGCAAGGATTATTATTATTACAATCGACGGCCGTGCTTTCAGCCGCTGTGCCCCAAACTCTGGAAGTCCCTGCCTCGATCCCTCTGCCCGCCTTCAGACTGCACCTGATTGGGAGAGTTTCCACTTTGATAGTATTTGCGGTGACCTCCCTGAAACTGCGCTACCCCACGCGAGTGGTTCGGCTTCATTGTAGTTGAAACACGGACCAAACATGGACCTGCCAAGTGCTGGCAGCCGAACAGATTGGTGATGTTTTCAGTTGGTCACACAGGTGTGGTAGAGCAAGACCATGGACGGCTTTAAAGGTTGAGGACACGGTCTTGAGACTCAATCTTCTTGGGGCTGGTGGCACTGACCCTTCATCTCTCTCTCTTGCCTCCGTGTGCCCCCGATTCCTGCTTCAGGTTTTCCAGAAGGACGGGTCGGTGCTTTACTTTGACAACGGCAACGAGGAAGATTGCAACTGGATGATATTTGTGCGTCCGGCCACGGAGGTGAAGCATCAGAACCTCTCGGCCTATCAGCAGAACCTCGATGTCTACTTTACCACACTGCAGGTATAAGGGGGGAGCGAGCGGTCGTGATGTGTGTGTCAGCCAGGCTCGGCGATAGTGATCTCGCCCTCGAGTCAGAAGGCTGTGAGTTCGAGCCCCACCACGTCGGGACTTGGAATCACACAGTCTAAGCTGCTACCCCACCAGCAGGCTTATTGGCAAGATGTGCCGTTGTTCGGATGACACTTTAAACTCAGGTCCCGTCCTCCTTTTTTAAGGTGGATGTTAAAAGATCGCGTAATATTCGGAAAGAGAAGCAAATGTTTCTCTCTCGCTGACCTGGCCTAACAGCTCCCAAAGTCAAAATTGGTCACTCACTCCACGGCTGTTTGTGGGACACTTGTTGTACGCAATTGGCTGCTGCGTTTTGCCCACAAAATACACATTCAAACCACTTCACAGTGTATTCTGTGAAGCGCTTTGAGACGACGTTTGTCATGTAGCACCATAACACATTCCTGAGCATTCAGGTTCTTACTACAACAACAAAATTGCACTTAAATAGCGCCTTGCGTGTCGGGAGGACGTCCCAAAGCGCTGAACAGTCAGGTCGGGACCTGAGCAGGCGGGGGGGGGGGGGGGGGGGGGTAGGGGTGCGGAAGGCGGGGGGGGGAAGGAGAGGGGGCAGGGAAGAGCTAGTTGGGAAGCTGATGGCACGGTTGAAGAGGAAGGTCTTGAGACTGGCCTTGAAGGAGAAAAGGGAGGAGGCGAGGAGGAGGGGCTGCGGGATGGAGATCCACAGTTTGGGAGCAGAGAGGCTGAAAGCCCAGCCGCCGATGGTTGGGCGGTTAGGGCGGTGGACACGGAGCAGGCCTGAGTCTGCTGAACGGAGGGTGCGGGGAGGCTGGTAGGGAGACAGTAGGCCAGAGAGATAGGCGGGGGCAAGACCTTGAATGGCCTTGAAAGTGAGAACAAGGATCTTGAATTCGATCCTCTGGGTGACGGGGAGCCAGTGGAGACGGGCGAGGGTGGGAGTGATGTGGTCGCGAAGCCTGGTGCGGGAGAGTACACGAGCTGCAGAATTCTGAATGATCTGCAGCCTGTGAAGGGAGGAGCTGGAGATTCCAATGAGGACAGAATTCCTGTAATCGAGTCTGGAAGTGATAAAGCCGTGGACGAGAGTTTCGGTGGCCTGGGGGGGTGAGGTAGTGGCGGAGTCTGGCAATATTACGGAGGTGATGTAAGGCTGTGCCGGTCATAGAGCGGATGTGGGGGAGGAAGGATAGTTCAGGATCGAACAAGACGCCCAGATTCCTGATTGGCTTCGAGAGGTGGAGAGAGCAGCCTTGAACGCTGATGTTGTCAGCGCCTGAGGTGTGGAGGTCCTGACGTGAGCCAATCAGGAGGGCCTCCGTCTTGTTGACATTTAGTTGGAGGAAGTTGTGCCTCATCCAGGACTAAATGTCTGACAGACATGCGGTCAGAACACCAGTAGTCCTGGAGTCGAGTGTGGACACGGAGAGGTAGAGTTGGGTTTTATCCGCACACAGTACTTTTACTGCAGTAAAAGCTTGTTTATATGGCACCCAACCAACCGGAACGCTCAACCAATCGGTATCTCCCAATATGAATTCACCATTCCAGGAACCGGATCTCATACCGTAGCCATCCTGGACACTCCTGGTCTGCTCATTTTGCGCATGCGTGGCATGGAGCATGCGCACTTATTAAACTTAACGAACGCTGAAATTTTTATTTTACCGATCATTTTACCGAATGTGCTGAAATGCTTTATTGGTAAGTATCCATACAATATTCTGTTATTATTTAGTCTGTGGTACGTATGGTACGTTTTAAAATGAGTTAATTTTTTGTGTAGGATTTTTGGCAACTTGCCGCTCGAATATCCGGCATATTTGATTAACTGGCACCGGTCAGGTCCCGAGGATGCCGGATAAACAAGCTTCTACTGTACGAGGTTAAACAGAGGCATCGCCCCACCTGGGAATCAAACCTCAATCCTCTCGCTTGCGAGGCGAGACCTCTAACCGCTGAGCTACAGGACTGTATAAACAATTCAAGAATTATCTTCACTTCTCTCTCGCCCCCACTGCCCACTCCTGCCTCTGTCTCCACAGGATGTCCAGCCTGGCACCGAGCTGCGAGTCTGGTACGCTGCTTTCTACGCCAAAAGGATGGAGAAAACTATCCTGAAAAAAGTGTCCAAAGGGGTGAAGGGTAAGCCATGTCACTGCGGCTGCTTCTCTCCGTCTCCGTTTGTCCCTCCTGTTCTCTGTCGCTCTCCTATCCTGTCCTCCGGAGCTGCTGGGGAGGGGGAGACAGGCTGTCTGTGAATCTGTCCAGGAATGGATCAGTGATCAGCATTGGCCGGGGTGGGGGTGGGTGTCCGAACAGTCCTGAGTTTGAGTTGGGAAGTTGACCTGGGAATGGCTCAACCTGGAGGCGGTTGGAGACAGCTCTTGTCTGGGCTTGGGGTCTGTGGTCTCGTCTTCACTTGATGTCTTCACTTGATCCTGCTCCTCCCTACCTCTGTGACATCTTTATAACATACCAACCCGCCACGCTCCCTCCGTCTAGCCGGGCACTGGTCTGCTCCCTGTCGTCGTGTACTCCCCCCACTCCCCACCCACCCCCTCTCCACACCCCGGTGAGTGGAGAAAAATCCTAGTAATACCCTTTTGAGTTTATTTCCCTCTCTTCCCATCTCCCCCATCCTCGCCCGAGTCTATTGTCTCTCCATCATCCAGAGGATCCAATTCAAGATCCTGGTCCTCACATTTAAAGCTCGCCCCCACCCTACATCCGAGCCCTTACCAACCTGCCCCACCCCCTCCACTCTGCAGGCCCCCGCCCCACCCGCTCCACCATTGGCGGTTGAGCCTTTAGCCACCCTGCCTCCAACCTCTCGCCCCCTCCCTGGCCTCCTTCAAGTCTCGCCTCAAGACTTCGATGGACCCATCGGCAACTCCTAATCACCTCCATACCCTAGCCCCACCCCGTCCTCAGCTCGGGTCTGAAGCAGTGACTGTCCAGCGCCGTGGGACATCCTCCTGACTTGAAAAGCGCTATACAAGTGTAACTTTGTTGTTGTTGTTCCCAGACGGGAGCTTGGTGCAGATCCAGTGTAAGAATGAGGAGGCTAAGACACTGCAGAAAGGTGGTTCGGTGCTACCCTCAAGTGACAAGCACAGTACCTCTGGGCTCCAGTCTTCCTGTGAGTCCCTGCCCTCCTCAGTCTATATTTTTTCCCCTCTGCTTCTTTATCAATACACCAATAATTTAAAAAAAATTAAAATAATGATAGCATTTGATATAGTGTTTGTATCGCCTTGTTGGGACGTCTCAAAGCCCTTCACAGGATATCTTGCAAACTGGATTGACCTGTGTACTTTGCGGGTGAAAACGCTCAAAACAATGTCCCACAAACCACCATGAATTGAGTTACCAGTTTTTTTGAGGGATTGTTATCCTCGAAAAAGTGATCTGCTGATTGACAAACAACCCTCCGTACCTAGAGCACTGACAGCATCACCCTTCATGGACGCACTCTACATCTCATGGAGCCAATATGTAACCTTGGCATCCTGTTCGACCCTCAACTGTCCTTCATCCCTCACATCCATGCCATAACTTGCTCCGCCTTTCCCCACCGCCTATGTATCCATTCCGTCCCTCCCTCCGCTCATTGGCGGGCCTGCCCCCACTCTCTGGAACAGTCTCTCCACCTCGCCTCTCCCTCGCCTCCTTCAAGGGCCCATCTCAAGACTCTCCGCTTTCGACAATGCCTATGGTGACCCTCCCCGCTCCCTGATCCCAACCAGCAGCTTGGTTGCAGATCACTGACCAGCACTTGAGGACTTCCTCCTGACGTGAAAGCCGTGTGTTAATGTAATTTGTTGTTTTTTTAACGTTGCATTGTTGGAGGTGCCGTTCAGCTGGTCGTTAAAGATCCCATCACACTATTCAAAAAGAGAAGGGAGTTTCTCTCTCCCAGTGTCCTAGCCAACAAACCTCCATAGCTGTGTCTGGGACACTGCGTTTCTCCCACAAAATACAGGTCACTTTATTTTACAGTATATCCTGTGAAGTGCTTTGAGACGTCCAACCGATGTGATAATAAGCTATCTCAAACGTAAGGATTTATATAAAATCAAGATATATTGGAAGTGGAGAAACACTGAAGGAGGGTGGGTGGAAGGGGTAGGAGAGGGGGTCGGAATTGAGTGAGGGAAGGAAATGGAACTTGAAGGAGGGAAGAGAATGAGGTTTGAAGGAGGGGAGGGAAGGGAATGAGGTTTGAGGGAGTGGTAGGAATGGGACTTGAGGGAGGGAAGGGAATGAGGTATGAGGGAGAGGAAGGAATGGGGCTTGAGGGAGGGAAGGGAATGAGGGAGTGGTAGGAATGGGACTTGAGGGAGGAAAGGGAATAAGGTATGAGGGAGAGGAAGGAATGGGGCTTGAGGGAGGGAAGGGAATGAGGTTTGAGGGAGGGAAGGGAAGGTTTGAGGGAGGGGAAGGAATGGGACTTGAAGGAGGGAAGGAAATTAGATTTGAGGGAGGGAAGGGAATAAGGTTTGAGGGAGGGAAGGGAATGTGGTTTGAGGGAGGGAAGGGAATGTGGTTTGAGGGAGGGAAGGGAATGTGGTTTGAGGGAGGGAAGGGAATGTGGTTTGAGGGAGGGAAGGGAATGTGGTTTGAGGGAGGGAAGGGAATGAGGTTTGAGGGAGGGAAGGGAATGAGGTTTGAGGGAGGGAAGGGAATGAGGTTTGAGGGAGGGAAGGGAATGAGGTTTGAGGGAGGGAAGTGAATGAGGTTTGGGGTAGGCGAGGGGATGGATGTTGAGTGAGGTGCTGGAGATTGGAGGAAGTAGGGGAAGCGAGGAGAGTTAGAATTGGGCTGTGTCCCAGGAACCCTAGAGCAGACCTGTGCCGTTCTGTGGTGCTATGAATGTCTTGATTATCAACCCTCCCCCGTGCAGGCCCAGAACTCGTGCCCCCTGACAGTCCGGTGACAGAGGCCGAGATCCCCTCCACGCCCCCGGCCAAGGTAGAGCCCAAACCCAGGACGGTGAGGCCTCGTAAACTGAAACCTCGGCGGGAACAGCCCGTGGGGCGGAGTGAGGCGCATAGAGCCCGGGAACATCCCCCGAACACTGGGTCTGAGGACACTGGTATGTGGGGTGGGGGGGGAAGACTGGTATATGGGGGGGTGGGGGGGGAGACTGGTATGTGGGGGGGTGGGGGGGGAAGACTGGTATATGGGGGGGTGCGGGGGGAGACTGGTATATGGGGGGGTGGGGGGGGAGACTGGTATGTGGGGTGGAGGGGGGGCAGAGACTGGTATATGGGGGGGTGCGGGGGGAGACTGGTATGTGGGGTGGGGGGGAGACTGGTATGTGGGGTGGAGGGGGGGCAGAGACTGGTATATGGGGGGGTGGGGGGAGAGACTGGTATATGGGGGGGTGGGGGGAGAGACTGGTATGTGAGGTGGGTGGTGGGGAGACTGGTATGTGAGGAGTGTGGAGAGGGAGAGACTGGTATATGGGGAGGTCGGAAGACTGGTATATAAGTGGGTGGGGAGACTAGTATGTGAGGGTGGGGGCAAACTGGTATGTGAGGTTGGTGGGGAGACGGGTCAGTGAGGGGGTGGTGAGGGCAGATTATCTGTTGGGAGAGGATATGTTTTTGATTCAGGTTTGCGGTGTCTGCAGTATCTTGCCTTGTGTGTGACGGGGTTCTATCCTCTCCCGGTGTTGTCCGTCTGTTATCTTGTTTCAGCGCCCGAGCATTCTACGGATACCGCAGTGTCTGACCCGCCCCTGGAGTCCCCCGCCTCTGAGGAGAAGAAGGAGGGAACGCCGGTTCCCGGGAAGATGCTGAGGAATGGCCGGCACGGACGTCCTAACCTCAGGCAAGTTCTCGTTCCTTTGGGAGCTCCTGATGATAACAAATATCCTTGCAATTTGATATAGCGCTTTTCACATCTTCTGGCACCTCAAAGCGCTTCGCCGAATATACTGTAAAGTGAATTGACTGTATATTTGTGGGCGAAACGCGGCAGCCAATTGCGCACAGCAGCGTCCCCCACAAACAGTCGTGGTTTGAAGCGACCTATTTGATTCTTGTGGAGTATTATTGTCAGGCATGTGGACTATCCTGGGATACCGGGTTGGCCTATGAGGATAGGTTGAGTAATCTAGGCCTATATTCTCTAGAATATAGAAGAATCAGAGGTGATCTTATAGAAACCTATAAGATTATTAAGGTTGCCTTGAGAGTAGACAGTGGGAGACTGTTTCCCCTGGTTGGAGAAACTATAACTAGCGGTAGTAGTTTTAAGATTAGGGGTTAGCCTTTTCGCACTGAGTTGAGGAAAAACGTCTTCACTCAGAGGGCAGTGGATTTATGGAATTCTATATCCCAAAAGGCTGTAGATGCTCAAGTCAGTCCTTGAACATATTCGAGACTGAGATTGATAGATTTCTTATGGATAGGGGGATTAAGGGATTTGGGGATAAAGTGGGTAGGTGGAGTTAGGTTAGAAGATTAGCCATGATCTTATTAAATGACGGGGCAGGCTCGAGGGGTTAATGATACAGTATTGTTATTTCGTGCAGGCCGGATTCTCGCAGGAAGGTTTTGAGACGTCTTGGAGACCACCGTGCTTACCAGTGCTACCTCTGCAGCAAGATCTTCAACAACAGCAGCAACCTAAAGCGTCACATCCGCTCTCACGGTAAGTCCCTGCTTGGGTGAGCAGGTCAGGCAACAGCAACTTGCATTTATATAGCGCCCCTGAACGCAGGGTAGTGTCCCAGAGCGCTCAAAAGCGGTGGAGCACGACTCCGAGCCGGGTATGGTCGAAGGGGGTGGTCTTTAGACGTGACTGGAAGATCAATCAATCAATCAATTTATATAGCGCCTTTCACGTCGGGAGGACGTCCCAAGGCACTGAACAATCAGGGAGGGACCAGAGCAGGGTGGGGAGTGGTCGGGGTAGGGGGAAGGAGAGTAGGAAAATTGACTGTATATTTGTGGGCAAAACGTGGCAGCCAAATTACGCACAGCAGTGTCCCACAAACAGTCGCGTAAGTGGGACTAGGGAAGAAAGGGGGGAAAAGAGGGTAAGGGGGGAGAGGGAGGGAAAAGTGTGGGGGGGGTTAAAATCAGGGAGGGTAAGGGGGAAGAGGGAGGGAAGGGGCGAAAGGGGGGAAACTGATGGGGGAAAAGATGGGAAATTAGCAGGCAAGGCGGAGGAAGAGAGTGCAGTGGCTGAAAGGTTGGAGGAGCCAGATTGGATTAATAACAACATTAATAGTAACCCTTATGTTTTTGATATGGCGCCTGATCGTGCCACTGAAATGTCTCAAAGCGTCCCAATGACATGATCAAGTCAGAAGCTTCTCGGTTCAAACTCCCAACCTTTCTCAATGGCACTCATTTCACTCGTTTCGCCCACCTGTTTTGTCCACCCGAATATAGTCAATTCGCTTTACAGAACATATTCTGTGAAGTGCTTTGAGATGTTGGTAAGACTTGAAACCGCTATATCAAATGCAAGGATTATTATTATGTGATATATTTCGGCGACATAAGAAGACGCTGTACCAACCGCACGGATCATCGTTGTACAGTAAACTCCTTTTACTCCAATGGTGAAAAGGGCCTCAGTGATGAGATGTCAGGAGTGGCCAATTATCACATGTTGTGGACCCCCCATAGCCTAGTGGTTAACAACAAAATTACATTTATAGATCGCCTTTCACGTCGGGAGGACATCCCAAGGCGCTGACGAGCTTGCCTCGCAAGCCAGTCCTGTTTAGTCTGCCTCGCAAGTGGAGTCCTGTAAAGTGTTGGTTGGAGGGCAAGCCTCGAGGGCAAGCTTGAGAGGACCCGGGTTCGATTCCTGCTCAGGGCCAAACCTCTCTCCACTGTTTTAAGCAGCAGTAAGTGGAACCCGCTTGTTAGTCGGACAGTGGATCGCTTTCTGGTGGTGGTAATCCTTCCGAGAAAAATACTAATAATTTGGTCACTGTTTGCGGGGACATCTCCGCACGCAATTGGCTACCGCATTTGCAAATGCAAGGATTATCATTATATTGACTGGACTTGCCTTGGTCCCACAGGTGATAAACTTTACAAGTGTGATGAGTGTGAGAAGGAGTTCAGCCGGAAAGAGAGCCTGAAACAGCACGTCTCTTACAAACACAGTCGGAACGAGGTGAGGATCGAAAAGACTTAATTTGTTATTTTTTCTGGAGGGATTATTATCAGGCATGTGGAGTAAGGAAACTTGCCCCCCAAGGTTTCACCCTGCCTGGAAACGAACCCGGGTCCCTCGCTTGCAAGGCGAGTGATAAAAGATTGGCAAAGCAACTTTGACGAAGTTGTCAAAAAAAGCAGAGATAATGCTAAACATAATAATGGACGGTAGGCGGGAGCCGCGTTGCGAGTGATCTCACCGTCACCGGGCTAGGGAAGGGAAGATGTGCCTTCAGTGGGTCTCTGTTTCTGATCTCTATCTATTTTTACTCTATGGAGGTGATTCGTACGACTGGAAGAAAGAAATGGAACTGGTTTTGATTCAAAACTAAATGGGACGCGGGTCAGGTGTGACTTAGTCAATTTATACGATAAAGAGAAAACTTCTGCAAGTTTTACTGTATTAATAACAATAAATAATAATCATAACAATCTCTCTTGCCCTGGACCCCTTCAGAATCCAACCCCCAACTCAGGTGCAAATCCCCCACTGTCCGGTACCTTGGGACGTCCTTCCAGGGGCAATGTATGAAAGCAATTGATTGTTGTTGCATATGTTACAGCCCCTTTCATGGCAGAAGGAAGTATACAGGATACACTGTAAAGTTTTAAAAATTGGTCAGTCGCTCCATGGCTGCTTGTGGGATGTTGTTGTGCGCAGATTGTCTTACTGCGTTCCCCCTACGAAACAAACAGTAGCGACGCTTAGCAGTATATTCCTGTGAAACGCTCTTGACAGTGTAGTGACTGTGTTTTTCTTTTTTAGGCGAATGCGGCAGCCAGTTTGCGCACAGTCCCAATGTCCCACAGACAGCCGTGAAGTGAATGGCCAGTTTTAATTGGGGGAAGGCACGAAGGCAAGGCGCTGCGAACGATCTCACTGTCACTGGGCTAGGGAAGGGATAATGTGCCATCAGTTGGTCTCTGTTCTTGATCACTATCTTATCTATTTTTAAACTATTGTTATAAACAATGCGTGTCTGGGCCACAAAGTGTACAGTCAATTCACTTTACAGTATATTCCACGATGTGCTTTGGGACGTCTCAGAGATGTGATAAGGCACTGCATCAAATGGAAGGATTGTTGTTCATCTTTTTTATTTTTCCGGATACATGTCCCACAGACCGCTCCCCATCCCAGTTGGTTGGTGGAATGTGTTTTCCGAGGGGTAAAAATCCACTCAACGAGAAATACTAATTTGGTCATTGAATCCACATTTGTTTGTGGGACACTGTTGTGCGCAATTGACTGCCGCGTGTAGCCCACCAAATGTACAGTCAATTTACTTTATAGTATATTCTGTGAAGCGCTTTGAGACGTCTCAACGACGGGGTAAAGCGCTATATCAAATGAAAGGATTTTTTTTGCTCTAATTAAATCAACCCCTCCACCGTCTCTCTTGCCCAACAAAGTAGAGTTGAGGCTAATTTTATTGAGTTGGGACTCGCGTCAGCTGGGAGAGGATGGGGCACTGTGGAGCTTTGCCTTTGCAGTCGCTGATAGCAATAGCTGTGCTGCTTTTCATTGCTGTATTCCTGCAGGTGGATGAGATCTACATGTACCAGTGCTCCACGTGCCTGAAGGCCTTCCGCATCCGCACCGCCCTGGAGTTTCACAACTGCCGAACAGGTAAGGGAGGAAATGGGACTTGGCTCGTCAGTGGGTGTGAGAACTGGCTTGGTTGTTCGAATCCCCTCCTTCTTGTGTCAACAACAACGACCACTTGGATTCATATCATGCGCTCCACGCCGGGCAGCGTCTCAGAGTGCTTCACAATAACGGATCCCGGGGCCCAGACGGGGGGGAAAAAGGTGACCGAAGGCGCGGTCAAAAAGAAAGGTCTTTAGCCAAGACCTGAAAATAGGAAAGGAGGGGACGAGGCGAAGGGAGGGAGGGAGGGAGTGCCAGAGCCACGGGGCGTAGCGGCTGAAAGCACTGATGGGGGTACGGAATGTATTGTGCGTGGAGGAGTTCAGAATCAGTTGTACTTTGTGGGTAGTGGTGCTGATTGGAGTCAGACTAGACTGATTGACATTGAGAGGCATTGAACAGCATTGAGAGGCTCACAGTCCCTAACAGGTGGGTGGGTGAGAAAGGGGAGGGGGTGGAGTTTGGTCCCAAAACGTTCTGACCCCGTAACGTTCTCTCCACTCCTCTTCACCCCCCGATCTCTCTGACCTCCTCTCTCCTCTCAACAGTACCTGTTGTCTTTGCTCCTCCAGGTTTGGCCTCCTCCTCGTCCCCCGAATCCTCCGTTCCACCATCGGCGGCCACACTTTCAGCCACTATATCCCAAAGCTTTTGAAACTCTCTTCCCCCAATTCCTCCACCTTGGCCCCTCCTTACCTGTTTTTAGATCGCGACTGAAGACCTTCCTCTTACCGTACCTCCAGTCACTTCGTCCCTCCCCTCGGCTCGGTGTCAGGGCTCTGCCACTGTTAAGTGTTCTGACAAATCGAAGTTGTTGTTGTTGTTGAGATGCTGCCCAGTGTGAAGGGCACTGTATATAAATGCAAGTTGTTGCATTGTTGGAGGCACCACCTTCCTTCGAATGAGATATTAAACAGGTCCTGTCTATGTGTGTTCATGTGGATGTTAAATACCCTGTGGCTCTGGATGAAATCATCCAGGGAGGGAGTTTCTCACACAGTCCTGGCAGGCATCTCTCCGAGAGGATTAAGTCACCCACTTCATGTTTGAAGGCCCTTGCTTTGCGCAAATCAGTTGCTCTACTTAATAGTAACGATTTGCGCCTTTGACATAGTACCTTTCACGTCGGGAGGACATCGTTAAGTGCTTCACAGGGTAAACTAAAATACAGTGACTGTATTTTGTCGGTGAAACGCGGCAGCCGACCAATTCACTTTACAGTATGTTCTGTGACTTGCTTAGATACGCCTCAACAACATGATAAATGTTATTTATTGCTGGATTATTTTTTGTCTATCTCAAGTGTTTTTAGCAGGAAACTGAATGGGACTCTGGTGGATGTACTTCTTGGACGTATATAAAGAAATGTTTATAAAGATTGTGAATTGCACTGTAGTCGTTGTGTCGAATGTGAGGATAATTCGGGTTTTTATTTGTCTTGTTTATCTCCCCTCTCCGTGCCTCCACACCCCTCCGCTCTGCTCCCAGACGATAAAACCTTCCAGTGTGACATGTGCTTCAGGTTTTTCTCCACCAACAGTAACCTGTCCAAGCACAAGAAGAAGCACGGAGACAAGAAGTTCTCCTGTGACACATGCGGCAAGATGTTCTACCGTAAAGACGTGATGCTGGACCACCGGAGGAGGCACTCCGAGGGTACGAGGGGGCGAGGGGAGGGGGTGAGGGGCACTATGCTCGGGAGGTGGAACAAATTGTGTGGAGGCGTGAGGTGGAAGGGGTGTGTGCGGAGGGGAGGGGAGGGGAGTGGGTGCATCTCATCTCAAGAAATGCACCTCCGACAAATGCCCCCCCACCCACATACAACAACAACAACATAACATTTATAGAGCGCCTTTCACGTCGGGAGGACGTCCCAAGGCGCTGACCAGTCAGGTCGGGATCCGAGCAAGGGAGAGGGGCAGGGTAGGGGGGAGGGGAAGGAGAGAGTTGGGAGGATGGCAGAGGGCACGATCGAAGAGGAGGGTCTTGAGACTGGCCTTGAGGGAGGCGAAGGGGGGAGCCCGTCCACCGATGGTAGCACTGCGTTGGAGTGTCAGCCTAGACCAGTGGCTGCTAACCATTTTGGTCGGCAAACAAATTGAATCTGCAGATGTGTTGCATGTAAAATTGAATCTGCCATGTTGATTGGACACAGACTTACCATTGTGAAGGTTCATGGCCCATTTCTTGACCGACCCGTAATAATACAATTAATAATAATAATCTTTACATTTGATATCGTGCTTTTCCACGTTTCCTATGACTGTGTCTCAAAGCGTTTCCAGATTAGACTGTAAAGTGTGTTGACGGCGTATTTGTGGAAGAAACGTGGCAGCCAATTGCGCACAGCAGCGTCCCCACAAACAGTCGTGGATTGAAATGATTGATTTTTTTTTTTGGAGGGATTATTATTGGGTGTGGGGAATAAGGAAAGTTGCCCAAGATTTCGTCCTGCCTGGAATTGACCCAGGTCTCTCGCTTGCAAGGCGAGTGCTCTAACCTCTGAGCTATAGGATGAGCCACAGAATGGTCACCAGACTTAACTGTGGAGGATTGAACCCATAACCGTGTTGCTCGGAGGTGAGAGAGCTACCGGCTGAGCCAGGCTGGCAATATCTCTTCACGAAGCTGTCGATTATAATACTAATACTAATAATCTTTGCATTTGATAATAGTAATTCCTAATAATTCTCATCAAGAATTATAACATCTCAAAGCACCTCGCAGAATCGACTGTAAAGTGAATTAACTATATATTTTGCTGGTGAAACGAGGCAGTCAGTTGGGTACACACAGCAGTGTCCCACAAACAGTCGTGGATCGAGTGACCCAATTTATTATCGTTGTTATTGTTGTTTGCTCCCTTTCCTCTGCCCGCCCCACCCACCCAACCCAACCCACCGACACCACCCCCTTCCTTTGTCACAGCAGGTGTAAAGCGGGTGAAAAAGGAGGAGAGCGAAATGAACGGGGTGGTGAAATATAAGAAGGAGCCATCGGGTTGTCCTGTCTGTGGGAAGGTACAAGTGGTGATGTATGCACTCGCACACTTTATCATAAGAATTGTAACAGTCGTATAAGCGTGCTGCAGCTCAGAGAAGGGCGCTACTTATAGTCCCGTCAGTTCTGCGTCCGTGTGTCCGTCTCCAGGCGGTATCCGTCGGTGCAGCCAGACTGACATATTCCCCGCGAATCGCCCGGTGTATTCTGTGAAGCGCTTTGAGAACGCCTCAACGACGTGTTGAGGCGCGACGTCAAATGCAAGGCTGACTATTTTTAATTTATTTTTAATGGGGAAGATCACCTGATCAGGATTAACTGCTCCACCATTTCAGTCTCCCCGGTACAGACACAACTGGGGCAAGGGGTGGATTCTATACAAGTGTTAGTGTCGTTGTTGAATTGTTAGAGGTGCCGTGCTTCAGGTGAAACATTAAAACCCAAAGTACCCGACCGTTTGTTTGGATGGACGTTAAACATTCCATTGACACTATTTGAAAAGAGAAGGGAGTTTCTCTCTCTCTCTCTCCCTGTGTCTTGGTCTACAATCATCCCCCCCCCCACCACCCCTCAAAATTGGTCACTCTTTTAATGATCCTTTTGAAATGTTGACCTGTGAGGGAATGTAATATTAGACTTAACGGCCGGCCTCAAGTTAAAACATTTGAATTTGAGGGGAATATGTCAGCCTGGCTGAGTTGGTGGTTCTCTCGACTCCTGAGTCAGAAGGTTGGGACTTGGAACTCACGTAGGCTGACGCTGCCATGCCTTGCGGGGGGGTGGGTGGGGGGGGGAGGTTCTGAGAGCTGCTGCCTAATAGTTAGAATTGAAAGTTAAAGTGACACTACTGCACGCAATTGGCTGCCGCGTTTCGCCCACAGATATACAGTCGATTCACTTTACAGTACATTCTGTGGAGCGCTTTGCGACGTCTAGAAGATGCGAAAAGCGCGATTTCAACGAGCAAGTATTATTATTATCGAGAAGATGTGAAAAGCGCCGTATCAAATGCGAGGATTATTATTCTTTTTATTAAGGACGGCAGATCCGACAATGAAACCACCCCACACCCACCCACCCCACCCAGCGCTGCATTGGAATGATAGCGTAAATCACACCCCAGTGGATTTTAACGCAAAGTCTGCTGTTCTACTGTGATGTTGTGTTTGTCTCTCTCTCGCTCCGCCAGATCTTCTCGTGCCGAAGTAACATGAACAAGCACCTGCTGACGCACGGGGACAAGAAGTACACGTGTGAGATCTGCGGCCGGAAATTCTACCGGGTGGACGTGCTGAGGGACCACACGCATGTTCACTTCAAGGTAACGAGACCCCGGATCAGCCTGAATCACACAAGCCTGCGCTGACACAACCCCAGCCTGTACCTGGCTCAGTGATAGTGCTCTCTCTCACACTCTCTCTCTCTCTCGCGCCTCTGAGTCCATAGGTTGTGGGTTGAAGCCTCACATCGGGACTCGGAAAAATGCTCCAATGCAGTGTGTATTAGGGGGTGTTGCTTTGTCGGAGGTGCCTTCCTTCGGATGAGACGTTAAATCGAGGTCCCGTTTGCTTGTTCATGTGGATGTTAAATAGCGACAACAGCATATTACGTTTACACAGCGCCTTTGAGGACGGGAGGAATTCCCAATGCCCTGCACAGCCAGGGATTTGGGAACCGGGGCTAGGGCTTGGGATCATTCGGGGTAGAAGGAAGGATAGGGGTAGCTAGGTGGCCGAAGGTGCGTTCGGTTGAAGAGGACGGTCTTGAGCCACGCTTTGGGATGTCCTCCCAATTGGAAAGGCGCTATACAAATGCAATTTGTATTGAAGAAGGCAAGGCAGGGAGCAATGTGAATAGACGGCGATGGAGTTCCTGTGGGTGGGGCAGAAACACTGTAGGCCGACCATTGATGGTGGTGTGGGGTGGACTGGGCTGGATGGGGGACTTGGAGCAGGCCAGAGCCTACTGAGTGGAGGCAGCGGGCAGGTTAATATGGTGTCACAGAGATAGGAAGGAGAGGGTGGAGGTGATGGGGCCATGGAGGCTGGTGCGGGAGAGGACACAAGCTGTAGAATATTGGATGATCTGCAGCTTGTGAAGAATTAGGAACTCCCGACAAGCAGGCGGTTGGTGCAGTCAAGCCTAGATGATCCAGGACACTATTCGAAAGGAGAAGAGAGTTTCACACACTGTCACATTTCTCCAAAAGGCAAAGTCAATCCACTTTACAGTATATCCTTTGAAGCGCTTTGAGACACGTGACGATGTAATAAGGTGCTACGTCACACGCAATATTTATTAACCCAGCCTGTCTTTAACACCACCCCCCAGCCGGCATTGATATCAATCAGTTTTTGTCTTTGATATACACTTATAAACATTGAAGTATCACAGAGAGCTTCATCGCTCTCAAGTTTTATCGACTGTGTATTCTGTAGGCAAATGCTGCAGACCGTTTGTGCCAATGTCCCACAAACAGCTGTAAAATGAATGACCAATTTACTTGTTGGTGGGATGGGTAAGGGGGCGTGTGGGGGGGTGACTGTTGGGCAGTTTTGCACAGAGCACCCTGCTCGCCTACAACACCCGCTACACAGGTACAGAAAAATCCTGTGAAGCGCTTTTGAGGCTTCTCCCAACATGAAAGAAGCTGTATCGAATGAAAAGATGGCCGTCACGGTCAAATATATCATACTGATGCAGTCGTACGAATAAATCGTATCAGTCCAGGTCATAACATTTAATATGATTTACACCACATCCGAGCTACAGACAAACCTCTATAGGTTGTTATCAAATCCGATTTAATCAATAATAATCTACGTTGCGCCGAGAAATTCAATGCAGCCGGTGCGTGCATCTGTGGTGATGGGTCGACTCAGCTTCCCGCGGATTCAATGCGTCTTGACCCGTCACTGGATGCGCAAACCGCCAACCGCTGTTGGAATCGCATTGAATCGCAGGAAACGCAGTGTACACACGCGCTTACGCGCGGCAACACTTTGTGGGAGTGAGCGCGGGAGCCAGGGAGGGTGGGGGAGGCAGTCTGACCAGTTAGCAGGTGATTTAATACCAGTCGAGCAAATAAACCGAAGTAGTTTTGATAGGAAACTGAATGAGACTCGGGCGAATGTACGACTTGCGCGATTATACGATTTACAACGACTGTAACCAGGTAACTGGGGGACAGAAATGTGAGTGTGGTTTGCAGGTCAGTTGCCCATTGAGTACAATGTGAAGAATTGGTTTACTTTTCCACCTCCTCTCCTCCCATCGCATTCTGTGCACAGGACATTCCCCTGATGAATGAGCAGCAACGAGAGCAGTTCATCAGCAAACTAGGGATCACGGCGGAGGAGACAGAGGACACGTCAGATGGAACGGGAGAGCCCGTCCCCCACAAATACACCTGCAAGAAATGCCAGGTGAGCAGGGGTTCCCAAGCGCTCTGGGAGTCATACGGAACAGGGGAGAGAAACTTCCTTCTCCTTTCGAGCTGTGTAAAGCTCTATATAAATGCAAGTTGTTGATGTGGAGGAGGAGGAGGAGGAGGAGAGGACAATAAGAGAGGGTGAGGATGTTTCTGTTTTGTTCAGCCAGGTGTCTTGACACATGTGGAAACCACAGATAAATGTAGAGTGTAACCACCTAGAATCACTGATTCCACTGTCCAGCTAGGACCACCGCTATCCATTGTGGCTTTGGCTGCAGGGTTATCAGACACGGAGTGGGAGGATTCCCTGCCTCTATGACTGGTCTGCCCTTCCCAGTCCTGTCGATCAGTAATGAGAGCCGCGGGATACTGTGAGCCCACCACAGAGGGAGGCCTGGCTCAGAGCTGCCAACCCTCCCAATTTTTGCGGAAGCCTTCCACTTTTACATGCTCCCTTCCGCCCTCCCTATCCCAGATAAATAACTTCCAATTTTTTTGCCATTTCATAATTAAAGCTAAATCCCCCTTGTACCACCTATGTTCAGTAGGGGGAAGGATGGAAGAAATCAGTTTAATGGAGAAGAGAAAGTGAAATACTATTGAGAGAAGTTTTGTATTTACCTTAATCCTAAGAGAAGCGTTGTCGCTGGTTGATTGCAACATAGCAACTGGGTTCTAGTACTATACGCTAGCTGTTCGCACACACACAGAACCTGTAGATCCACGAGTACAGCTAGACCATGTGGGGAAGTAAAGATGCTGATAGGCGGGAACCGCAGAGCGAATGAATACACACCAATACGCAGATGAATGCGGTCCCTTGTTTGGAGGAGTGAAACTTGAAAATGTAAAATTTAAACCACGGATGTAAATCGCGGATGCGCAAAGTTAAGGTGTCCAGGTTGCCTGAAAATCTTCCCTGAAGGTTGGCAGCTCTGCTGGCTCGATTCCGACAAACAAGTCACTTCCAAGGAGTTCCCTGCTTTACTGAGTAAGGTCGAATGTTTGCAATTGTTAGTTCAATAAAAACATCCGCGAGTTGACGAGCAACAATCTCTCTTGCTCTACGTGCGAGCGTGTGTGGGGCGCTCGTTTCTGAATCTCTGCTGCTCTTGTCTCCTCAGGCCACCTTCGCCAAAGGCAGTCAGTACCTCAAACACTTGATGGAGATTCACAAAGAGAAGGGCTACGGCTGCACCATATGTAACAGGCGTTTCGCTCTCAAGGCCACCTACCACGCTCATATGGTTATCCACTGGGAGGAGCTGCCAGACACGGACCCCAACGTACAGAAGTAAGTCAGCCTCGTTCTAATCCCCTCCCCACTCAACCCCCCCCTCCACCATCCCCATCTCAGAGACACCCTGCAACCCTGACAGAGCATTATCGGAGGTGCTGTTAAAGAGATGTTAGACCGGGTGGATCTGTTCGGGTGGATGTTAAAGATCTTATTCGAAAGGAGAAGCGAGTTTCTCTCTCCTAATGTCCCCGGCCAACAATCTCTCAGATAATAATACTTATTGTAATCCTTGCATTTGATATTGTGCCCTTTTCACATCTTCGTGACGTCATAACTTCACGGAATATCGCTGCCTTTTTCTTCAGAGTTCTTCTCAGTGTTTGTATTGATTAGTGTTGATATTTATTGCTATACTAATGGTTTGGGTTTGGAGGAGCTCTGGTTATTATCGTGGAGCTCCTGCGGCTCAGTGGTTAGAAGCCCTTGACTTGCAAGCTGGGGAGACCAAGCTCTTGAGACCTGTGTTCAAATCCAGGCAGGTCAGGGCCAAACCTTGGGCAAGTTTCCTTACTCCACACACACGCCTAATAATACACCCTCCAAAAAAAACCACAATAATAAAAATTGGTCATTTCAATCCACGACTGTGTGTGGGACACTGCCGTGCGCAATTGGCTGCTGCGATTCGCCCACAAATACATACAGTCAATTCACTTTACAGTATATTCTGTGAAGCGCTTTGGGACGTCGATAAGATGTGAAAAGCGCTGTATCAAATGCAAGGATTATTATTATTACTGTAAAGTGAATTGACTAGATATTTTGTGGGCAAAACGAAGCAGTCCTTTGCATACTGCAGTGTCCACACAAACGGTTGTGGATTGAGTCACAGTATCATTGGTCACTCGCTCTGTGGCTCTCTGTTGGGACATTGCGGAGTGCAATTGGCTGCCGCGTTTCGCCCCCAAGTGTAGAATCAATTCACTTTACCGTAGTTTCTGTGAAACACTTTGAGACATCTGGGTGTAATAAGGCATTGTAACAATTGCAAGGATTATTATTATTGTCACGAAACGCTCCCCAACACTGGTTCCCAGCGCTGGCGGGTTTCCCCAGCCTTTTGCCGCTGAGTCTAACCAATAGGGATTGATTGTTGTGAACAGGCAAAATCTCTCATTGTTATTGGAACCGCGTAAACTTGAAAGGCCTGCCTGACCAAGGTGGCTGTTTAAAGATCCCAGCATAAGAATAATCCTTGCGCCTTATCACCTTGTTGAGACATCTCAAAGCTCTACATCGAACGTACTGCGAAGTGGATTGACTGTGCATCGAGTGGGCGAATCTTGTGGGTTTTGGACCCGTTCCGCCGAGGCTGATTTCTCCCCTGTCTGTTTCCTCCAGGTACATCCACCCCTGTGATATCTGCGGACGGATATTTAACAGCACGGGCAACCTGGAACGACACAAGATCATCCACACCGGTAAGGCTGGGCCGGGCTAACCCGAGCCTCGGGCACAGAACCCATTGTAGAAACATCTTCCCCGATTCCATGCACCCGAGTTATCTTCATCTATGCTACTTCTTCGTCCGAGTGTCCATGCGGCTCGATGGTTTACGAGCTGGAGGAGGTGGTGTGTGAGTCCAAGGCTTGGGCTCGCCTTGGACTCCGTCGTTGTTACGCGCCCCGACGCGCCACTCGGCCTGGAGGGCGCTATATAAATGGAAGTTGTTGTTGTTGTTGTGGGGGGAGGAGGGTGGTAGCCATGTCTGCACGTGACGCACGCAATTAATGTCTCACCCCCAATTTATGGGTCCAGGGTTGGGCAAAACCTTTAGGCAAGTTTCTTTACTCCACACACCTCTAATTACTTAACGGTAAGTGGCAACCCAGCTGTTTGTCGATTTGCGCACAATTGGCTGCTGTGTTTCGACGTGATAACGCGATATATCAGATGCAAGGATTATTATTATTATTATTGTTGTGGTGTCTCTGGTCTCTCACTGTGCTCTGATTCCCCAGGGGTGAAGAGTCACACTTGTGAGCAGTGTGGCAAGTCCTTTGCTCGGAGAGACATGCTGAAGGAACACATGAGGGTACATGACAACGTGCGTGACTACCTGTGTGCAGAGTGCGGGAAAGGTAGGAGCTAGACCTTTCGCGTTGGTGCACAGAGACGCATTCGTTCCACCAGCCCCTGGTCCTCAGTCGACTTGGCGGATGGCTTTTCCGGGAGCCATAATCACCCTTTTGCTGCCACTCAATCCACGGTTGTTTGTGGAGTCCTGTAGCTCAGTGGTTAGAGCGCTCGCCTTACAAGCGAGAGACTTGTGTTCGAATCCAGGCAGGCCAGGGCGAAACCTTGGGCAATTTTCCTTACTCCACACCCGCGCCTCATAACAATCCCTCCCAAAAAAATACACAATAATAAAATTGGTCATTTCAATCCACGACTGTTTGTGGGGATGCTGGTGTGCGCAATTTGCGGCCGTGTTTCACCCACAAAATGTACCGTCAGTTCACTTTACAGTGAAGCGCTTTGAGATGTCCAGAAGACGCTGATAAGGTGCTATATCAAATGCAAGGCTTATTATTATGCATAGGTTTCTATGTAATCCCTACACACATAGTTTTTTTTTTACAGATTCTCACACATACACACGTACAAACATGTATAAGCCCCCCCCCCTGCCCACATACACAAACACACGCGTATATACAAACAAATACACACATACACATTCACACACAAAACAACGCAAGCACATTCATTCACACACTCCCCATATACGAGTCACGTACACGCACATTTTGAGTGTTTTATTTTCATACACGCGAACACATTCATATTGTGGGACCCTGTTGTATGCAATTGGTTGTCACTTTTCGCCTGCAAAATACTCAAGTCACTGCAGTTTGGGGAGAAATTCTGTGAGCGCTTTGAATCGGCCTCCCCATGTAACAAAAAATTCAACGTCAAATCCAAGGCTTATTTTATTAAAATTAGGAATTCCAAGTAAACGATTGAAAGGAATAGTCTGCACTGGTCAGTGTGACAGTCGGTGTGAAAAGCACATCAGGACTTGGCAACACATAACAACAACAATTTACATTTATATAGCGCCTTTCATGTCGGGAGGACGTCCCAAGGCGCTATCTATTCTGATGTTGCAGCTTGGTGCTGGGGTGTGGGGTGGAGGGGGGGGAGGGAGTTGCTGTATTGTCGGATGGGCTGTCCTACATCAAACTGAGCTCCCGCCTGCCTGTTCGGAATCAGGCGGCGCAGTTTGGCAATAGAAGGGACTTTCTCTCTCCCAGTGTCCTGCCCGACAATCCCCCAAATAAAACTGGTCACTCAGTTTGTGGTTGTTTGTTAGACGCTGCTGTGCTCAAAATGATTGCCGAGTATCACCCACAAAATACAGTCCCATTTGTTCTACGGTATATCCGATGAAGCAGTTTGAGATGTCTCGATGACGTGATGAGGTAGTATATTAAATGCAAGGATTATTATTAGTATTGTTAAGCGTGACCCCAACACTGTCTGGACTTTCTCTCTCTCTCTCTCTCTCTCTCTCTCTTGCCGGCCCAGGGATGAAGACGAAACACGCTCTAAGACATCACATGAAGCTGCACAAGGGGATTAAGGAGTACGAGTGTAAGGAATGTCACCGCAAGTTTGCACAGAAAGTCAATATGCTCAAGCACTATAAGAGGCACACGGGTAGGTCCCTGGACGCTCTTACACCCCAGCCTGTCTCACACACTATCTTCGCCTTACACACTATCCTGCCTTACACACTATCCTGCCTTACACACTATCCTGCCTTACACACTATCCTGCCTTACACACTATCCTGCCTTACACACAATCCTGCCTTACACGCCACAATCATTTACATACCACAATCGATCTTACACGTAAGCCTCGGACGTACACCAGTCCCAGTCTGGCTGTGCAGGTGGACGTTGAGAATCCTATGAATTATCTCCCAACGATTTCCCCATAAAATTAGCCATTGAATAACAACAACAACAAATGTGTGTTGGGTTGCAAACTGCTAAAACCCACGTAGCTTGCCATTGATATCACTGTCTGGCAAGCTTTCTTGTTATTTGTTCATCTAGGACCACCCTACCCTGGCTTGCACGATTAATAGTAGATGAGTGGAATGATTCTCTGGTCCCAGTGACTGTTCTGCCTTTGCATATCCTGCTGATGAACCCGTTAGGTTTCAACAACAACAACTTGGATCTATATAGGGCCCTCACTCCGCTCCAGACGGCGAGTCAGAGCGCTTCCCAATAACGGATCCCGGGGCCAAGCCAGGGGGAAGGGGAAGAAGGTGACCGAAAGCGCGATCGAAAAGAAAGGTCTTTAGCCGAGACCTGAGAGTATGAAGAGGTAGGGCAAGGCGGGGGGAGTGAGGGAGGGATTTTTCAGAGCCTCGTGGAGTAGTGGCTGAAGGCACGGCCACCGATGGTAGAGCGGAGAATTCGGGGGACAAGGAGGAGACCAGAAGCGATCGAGCGAAGGCAACGAGGGGAGAGGAGGTCAGAGAGGTAGGGGGGTGCAGAGGAGTGGAGGGATTGAACACAAGAATGAGGATTCACTTGATGGATGTTTATAAAACATTTCTGTGCACAATTTGGCTGCAACTTTTCGCTCATAGTTACGATTTACAGTAAATCCAGGGTCAGCTTTGAGATGTCCACCTGGTAGGAAAGACGCTGGGTCAAACGCAAGGATCGTTCACCATTATCGTTAAAACACCTCTCGCCACTCACTCGCGGTGTCTTGCGGTTCCTCATTGGAAAGAACATCTTTTTCCACGTGCTTCCATTATGTCAAAAACGACGACTTGCATTTATATAGCGCCTCAAAACATTTTCTCCAGCGCCTTGGGGACGTCCTCTCGACGTGAAAGACGCTGTCGAAATGTGATTTTTGTTGTTTTGTGGCTGTGTAGACTGTGTATTGTAGGGCAAACGCAGCAGCTGGTTTGTGCACGGACATTGGTCAACAACAACAACTTACACTATATAGCACCCTCCATGCAGGGTAGCGTCTCAGAGCGCTTAACGGTGGTAGAGCCTGACTCCGAGCTGGAACGGGAGTGTGGCTGTAAGCACAGTCGATGTCCTCGGATTTAAGCCACAGCCTTCAGACACCTGAACCCCCATCTCCCCTCCCCGACTGAGTCAGGCTGACGCCTAAACGTTAACATCCGTCAAAATTGGTTCTGCTCCTTCAGGCGTGAAAGACTTCATGTGTGAGCTGTGTGGGAAGACATTCAGTGAGAGGAACAGTATGGAGAACCACAAGCTGCTACACACGGGTAGGTAACATCAACAACAACAACTTTGATTTATATAGCGCCCTCCACGCCGGACAGCTTGCAGCACCGACTCCAGGTTGAACATCGGGATTCGAGTTCATAACTTCACTGCGTGATCTTGTCCTCTTCACTGTGAAACTGTGTTTCTGTGCCCCCTATAAACAGCCGTAAAAATCACGTAGGTTGTATCAGTCGGGACCATCACATTCAATATGACTTAGTGCGAAGTCCCGAGTTCAAATCCCATTTAAAATCGATTATCTGCACTGCACTGGCGTAATTCAATGCAGCCGGGAAGTACAGGAGTAATGCAGGGGTAGGGTAGGGCAGTGGCGTTACGAGCCAGGAGGTGATTAATATGAGTAAGTGTTTCCGATATGCAGCGGGACTTGGGTGAATGCGCAATTGAGACCATTATAACGATAGATGTGACTTGGGCAGGTTTACTTCTGTGTTGTGTATTTTACACCTGTTGATTGATCTTTTTGTTTCTTCCTCCCAATACTGCAACCAAACCCTCTTATGACTCCACACACCACCCCCCCCCCACCCTGGTGTCACAGTGGGAAAGCAGTGGACATGCAGTGTGTGCGAGAAGAAGTTTGTGACTGAGTACATGCTTTACAAACATGTGCAGTTGACCCATAAGAAGGTGGAGGCTCAGAACTGCCACCTGTGCGGGACCAAAGTCTCCACCAGGGCCTCGATGAACAGACACATGCGGCGGAAACACCCCGAGGTGAGAGGCATGATTGTCGGCCGCGGCTGGGCTGGAGTGGTTTGCAAAAGTCCGCAAATAATCCTCTTTCCGTTTGACGACAGCGCCATTCCAGAAAACGCAGCACGGGGGGAAGTCACTGTGTTCGCAAGCGAGAGACATGGGTTGCGTTCCCGGCAAAGCGAAAACCTTGAGCAAGTTTCCTTACTCCACACGGCTGATAATAATCCCTCAAGAAAAACCCTCCCCCCCGATGATAAATGGGTCATTTCAATCCACGACTGTTTGTGGGGACACTGCCCTGTGCAATAGGCTGGACCTTTTTTTACCACGAATATGCAGACAATTCGTTTTGCAGTATATTCTGTGAAGCGTTTTGAGACCTCGAGAAGACGCGATAAGGCGCCATATCAAATACAAGGATTATTATTGTTGTCTTTTCGACGAAACGTTAAACCGAGGTCTCGTCTGCGCCTGTCGTTGAATGTTAAAGGTCCTGTGGCACTACTTGAAAAGAGAAGGGAGCGTGGTTCTTTGTTTGAGGGTCTCTGGCTCTTCTGGGTGAAGGATCTTTCACATTCAGCGACAGGCGCAGACGAGACCTCGGTTTAACTATTCGTCGAAGAGACAACAATATTTCCAGTGGAAACCCATCACTATGTGAAAAGGTCTCCAAAGCACTTCCATGCGTTCCCCCTACGTGTAGAATTTCCAGAGATAGATTGTCGGAATGGAACGCCCACTCTCTCTCCCTGGAGGGACGCTTCCTGCTTACCCAATTCCAGACAGTAATAGGCGCAGGTTGGCAACGGAATGGGACGCCCGGTGGAACGGGAGGGGGAGAGTTTGGCCCCACGTTTAACCGCGTCTGCTCTGGTTCCTCCGCAGCAGGTAATAATACTCCACGAGGGGGAGTTGGGGGACGTGACCCGGGTCAAGAGGTCGAAACGCGGCCAGAAGAAAAAGCACAAGGCTTTTGTGGCGACGGAGGAGGAGGAAGTGGATGATGAGGAGGAGGAGGAGGACGACGACGACGAGGAGGAGGATGACGAGGAGGAGGAGGAAGAAGATGAAGAGTCAGCGGTGGCCGCGGCTGAGGAGACCTCCATTTACTCCTTCACTGACAAAGTGGCGGCCTTTGCCGGGGCTGTGGCTGTGGAGGACGAGACGGACTCAGCCGTACACAACATCCGGCAGGTCAGTGACCGCAAGGCCCAGCCAGGGATCGGCCGGGCGTCCTCAAACAAACGGAGAATTCCACGATTCCCACCTACACATGGGAATCCCAGAGATAGGTTGTTGGAATGGAATGCGCTCTCCCTCTCCCTGGAGGGACACATCCTTCTTACTTACCTGAGGTTCAGGTGCAAGTTGGCCAGAGCCAAGGCTTGGGGACCCCCAGAGTGCACACTGGGGGTGATTTCTGGAGTCTTAACCCTTACAACCGCATAGTTTGCCTTTGAGAGCAAACTTTCTGGCAAGCTTTCTCATTGTTGATTCAACTTGTACCAGTTAGGGCTTTGGCTTGTAGGGTTAACCGGAGCTGAGTAGAAGGATTCCTTGTACCCAGGGTCTGCTGTGCTGTCATCTGCAGTGCCCTGGAGTATTGGCTCAGGAACCATACTCGACAGGCCCGATTCTGACATTCCATTGGCAAACATATCACCTTGGAGCCAGTTAGTTCCAAGGAGCCCCTGCTTCCCTCGCCTTCCCCCACCCACCCCCTACCCCCCAAGTAGCCTACACACATATACATGGAAACTCCAGAGATAGATTGTTGGAATGAAATGCGCTCTCTCTCTCTCTCTCCCTGGAGGGACTCTTCCTGCTTATCTAATTCCGGGAAGTATCGGGCGTGGGTTGGAAAGAGCCAAGGCATTGGGGAAACTGCTAAGAGTCTAATCAGCTAAAACCGTAGAGCTTGCCATTGAGAACACTGTCTGGCAAGCTTTCCCATTGTCCCGCTAGGACCACCTTTCCAGTTTAATGATGTGGTTTTAACCTCCTACACCTCTCTCGCTCTCTCTCTTGTCCCTCGTCTTCTCAGGTGGTGGTGACACTCGGGGATTCCAACCCCACCACAGCCACCAGCTCAGTCGGCCTCACTAACATCAGTACCGTGGCTGCCGCCCACTTCACCAACCTGCAGCCCATCACTGTCACCAACCTGACCCTGCAGGACAGGCAGATGCAGCTGGACTCCATCCTGACCGTCAGCTTCGACTCGCTCAGCGGCTCCACCGTGGTGCACGGACGGCCCATGGAGATCCAAATCGAGGCCCAGGACCCGGCCTCCGTCCCGGTACCCGTCGGACTCCCCGTCCTCCACCATCAACTACAACAACAACAACAACAACAACACCCCCTGGCCCAGTCCCTCAACCTGACCACCTTCGTCAACTCCATCGGGGCCGTGGAGGGCGAGCAGCACCCCATGAGGTGGAGGGCCGTAGCCCAGAGCCAGGACACTTCCCACCATATCCTCCAGCCCCAGGCTCAGCCCCAGCCTCAAGCTCAGCAGCCACAACAGCAGCAACAACAGCAGCAGCAACAACAGCAACAACAACAACAACAGCAACAACAACAACAACAGCAACAGCCAGAGCAGCAGCAGCAACAACAACAACAACAACAACAGCCCCAAGTCCCCACGCAACAACCTCAACAGCAATCGCAGCAGATGTACAGCTATTGAGAAATCCTTTATATACCCTCACTTCCATATATCCATTCCTCCTTCTCCCCTTCCCCCCCCCCTACCCTTCCCCCGTCCTCTCCACCCTTCAATTACGAGACAATCTTCCTCCTTCCGCTATTTCTCCTCCCCTTCCCTCCCCCCACCAACCCCCGTGACCTCCCTTCTACTGGCTTCAGAACTCAATGTGTCGTTCCTCACCGTCGCATGAGCGTTACTTTACACACAATGCACACACACACACACACACTACACGCACATACACACACTACACACACATATACACACACACACCTGTATACAGGCACATGGGCAGCCACACACACGGCCTCACATGTGCACTGTCACCCATGTGCGGCTACAAGCACAACACAGAGCAGTCGCACACACACACTCACACAGGCCAGTCATCTGATCGTATGTACACAGGGCAGTCACACAGCTCACATATATACACACACTGACCACCACACAGGTTTCACACATGGTCTCTCACACACATTGGTGCACACTCACGTACACGCACACACACACACAAGTGATTCAATGCATTCCCACCCTTTCCTCAGAATTCCTGGTTCGCTGGTCATTCCGAAGGGAAATGATATTATCACTGTCGCTTGTGATTATAGAAGTCTCTCTCTCAAAAAAAAACTCAACACAATAAAGGTTCCTTTTTTAAGACATGGGAAAAAATAACTTGAGGTGCATTTACATGAGTCAAAATCCTGGTGAATCATAAATAATCCTTGCATTTGATACAGCGCCTTATCAAGTCATTGAGACGTCTCAAAGCGCTTCACAGCAAATCCTGTAAAGTAAATTGACCCCAGTTCCTATCGCTTACCAGGGAAGAGCACTGCACTCCGGTACCCCAGTTCAAGGTCCATGTCAAGACAAACCTTTTTGACCACCATGTTAAGTCACGTCTCCTCCCCCACTCAACTCAGCTATTCATCCACCTGAGACTTGCTTCCGATAGGAAAGGTGCTACTGTATAAATGTAACTTGCACTAGTGTAATTGTATTACCCATTTTGCTGTGCCACCATAATTGTGCAACTCGGGGGTGTCGTTGAGTGGTTGGGAGTTGAAATACATCACTATAGCAGATGCAAGAGATAAAGGAACTTTGTACTACTTGACACTGATTTTAAAAACAGTGCACAATTGCACAGTGCTACTCCCAGCCTAACACCCTGTGCAATATAAATTTACATTGATACAACGCGTTCCACTCCAGCAGTTACGCCCAATGCACATTCTGGGATCTCCAAGCCTGCGCTCTTACCAACAAGCTGTGCTTAATACTCTCCTGAATTAGGTAAGCAGGATGGGTCCCTCCAGGGAGAGAGATGGCGCATTCTATTCCAACAATGTCTGTGGGATTCCCATGTGGAGGTGGGTCGTATGGAATTCTCAGTTTGGTTTGGAGACTCAGTGATGGGTTTGCCCATGTGTCAAACGACTGTTTGACCAAAAAAAAAGGAAGTTGGTGCAGTGGAGTACTGCTCTGATGTGTGCAGTAAAGGAGGGTGGAGATCTGAGGAAGGTTTTTTTTTCTACAACAAAATGACATTTGTACACTGAACTGGGAGCTTTACCCCATACTCCGAGAATGTGTGAGGCAGGGAAGTCTTGGTGCCCGCCACCCATCATAGCAACTACAACAACAACCTGCATTTATATCGCTCTTGCAGGGCAGTGTCCCAGAGCGCTAGTGACACTCCCCTTGCTGGGAAGGTAGTCCGTGTCTCGTTGGAGCTGAACTGGCTCCAAGATGACATGATTGAATGTCAGAATCGAGTCAGTGCCTCTGTGACGATCTCTTAAGTCCAGTTGCTAAACCAAGTGGGTCCTCAATACTCCAGGGCGCTGCCCCGCCCTATCTATCCAATCTACTCTCCCCCTATAAGCCCACCCGGACCCTCCGTTCAGCAGGACTTGGCCTGCTCCAAGCCCCCCGCCCGAACCGCTCCACCATCGGAGGCCGGGCCTTCAGCTTCTCCGCTCCCACCCTATGGAATTCCATCCCCCAATCCCTCCGCCTTGTTTCTTCCCTTTCCTCTTTCAAGGCCGGTTTGAAGACTTTCCTTTTCGACCGTGCCTTTTGTTTCCCCCCTAATTTTTCGACCTCCCCCACGTTTTTTACCCCCTCCCTAACACTCCCCTCCCAGCTCGGGTCACACGCCTCCTGTGCAGCGCCTTGGGACGTCCTCCCGACATGAAAGGCGCTCTATAAGTGCAATTTGTTGTTGTTGTTGCTGATGACGGCACAGCCTGACTCTTGACAGGACTTGGAAGGGCAGACCAGCCACTGAGGGCAGGGAATCCTCCCGCTCAGCTCCTGTTAACCCTGCAAGCCCACACATAGCCTTTTTGATAAAGGGTCATAGACCTGCAACGTTGACTCTCTTTTCTCCTCAGATACTGCCTGACCTGCTGAGTGTTCCCAGCGACTTCTGTTTTCGTCTCTTAACAGATAGGGTGATTCTAGGTGCACAGGCAGCGGAAAAGCTTGATAGACAGTATTCTCAATGGCAAGGTATACTATTTTGACTAGTTAAGACTCCAGCAGTTAACCTAACGCACACTGTCGCTGACCTGCGCCTAATGCTCTGCACGATTCCCCCCCCAAAGAAACAGTGCAATTAATCATATCTCAAATAAAAATAATACTGCCACCTGCGAAATGCAAAAAGTCAATCAGTCTAAAAGTGCCTCCTTGTCAACTCCAGTGTGACCATCTGGATCCTAACTCTAGCACCTCTTCATGTCGTTGAGACGTCTCAAAGCACTTTGCAGGATACATTGTAAAGTGTGTTTTGTGGGCGAAACAACCACAACAAATTACATTTGTAAAGCACTTTCACGTCGGGTGGATATTCTAAGTTGCTGGACATTGAGGGATGTAGACTCGACAAGGGGTTGGAATTACAATAACGACTTCGATTTATACAATGCCCTCCACGCCAGACGTCTCTGAGCGCTTCACCACAATGGATCCCGGGGCAGGGGGAGAAAGGTGACCGAATTACAGGGGTGGAGGGCAGGCAGGATAGGAGTTGGAGGGTAGGCAAAGACGTGGTTGAACAGGAGGGTCCTGAGACGTATCATGAAGGACAAAGAAAGACCCTTCTTTGTGACGCAGAGGGTATGGAGTTCCAGTGGGTGAGGGCAGAGAGTCTGAAGGTCCGACTGACGATGGTAGGGCAGGCTGGATGGAGGACGTGGAACTGAGCGGAGGGAGTGGACAGGTTGATATGGGGTTAGTAAGTCACAGAGATAGGAAGGAGCAAACAAAAGCGCAAAAGTGATTTTTGCACGTCCCCCCAAAAAAACTGCCAACTGGCAAGGTAGTGACAAAACCAGATGGGTGATAAACCAGCCAGGTGGTATCTCTTAACACCACCCCCACTCTTTCTCCCTTGTTGACCTCCCCAAATCCTGCCTCCGTAGGCTGCAGATCATCCAGAACTCTGCAGCCCGTGTCCTCTTCTGCACCGGGTTCCACGACCCCATCACCCCCGCATCCCTGCCCGACTCCACTGGCTTCCTCTATCATTCGGAGGATACAACCACAACAACAACAACATTACATTTGTGTACTACAGTAGTTCAAGATCCTGGTCCTCACCTTCATAGCCCTCCATGGCCACCCTACCACTGCAACCTCCTAAACCCCCTACCAACCTGCCCGCCCCCTCCGCTCAGCTCTGGCCTGCTCCACGCCCCCCGACCCCCACCCACCCATTGGCGGGCGAGCCTTCGGCCACTCTGCCCCCGACCTCTGGAACTCTATCCCGCAGTCCCTCCCCCCCCCCCCCCCTCCCTCCGTCCCTCCAGCTCGGGTCCAAAGCCGATGTGAAAGCACTTGACAGATGAAATTTTGTTGTTGTTAAGATGCTGCGAGCCCTTTAAATAGCCACAGTGGGTAAGGTCTCACTGTACGTTTGAGCCAGCATCAAAGATGGCGCCCGCTGCACTGGCACACTGCTGGTTCATTGTGCCAGTTTGACGGGCGCCATCTTTAGTGCGGGCACTGCCCTGTTGAGAGGTGGTGGAGTGGGAGGGCTGGTGGACGCCATCATTGATGCGGGCAAACGCGACGCGCTCGAATGCGATTGGTAGTTGCCCTTCCCCGCCCCCGCCCCTTTCCCCTGGTCCCCGGCGAGTAGGCAGAAGACGTCATTTCGGCGGGAAGTGCGAGAGGAGAGCGCGGTGACCGGAAGGTGTCGGCGGGTTTCAGCGGGAGCGGTTGTTGTGGTAACGGCCCCCGGGGAGAGCGGGAGAGGGTGAGGCTTAGGGTCGTGGTTTACTGTATACCGTCACTATAGGGTGGATTTAGGGTTATTTCGGGGTCGGGGGTGGGAGGAGGGGGCGAGAGGGGGGTGGTGTGGGGGGGGGAGGTGTGGGGGGGGGAGGTGTGGGGGGGGGAGGTGTGGGGTGGGGGGGGTGTGGGGTGGGGGGGTGTGGGGTGGGGGGGTGTGGGGTG